>VXBB01013016.1:27586-75170 GCA_013399915.1 Illadopsis cleaveri
GCTAAAATGGAAAAGGATGGTTATGGAATGACTCCGCTTCTGTCAGCCAGTGTGACTGGCCACACAAATATCGTGGACTTTCTGACCCAGCATGTTCAGACTAGTAAGGCTGAGCGCATAAATGCCCTGGAACTTCTAGGAGCAACATTTGTGGACAAAAAGAGAGATCTGCTTGGTGCTTTGAAATACTGGAAAAGAGCTATGGAAATGAGATACAGTGATAGGACTAATATCCTCAGCAAACCTGTGCCACAAACACTAATTATGGCTTATGATTATGCTAAAGAGGTAAACAGCTCAGAAGAGCTAGAAAATCTTATTGCCGACCCAGATGAAATGAGAATGCAAGCATTATTAATTAGAGAACGTATTCTTGGCCCTTCTCACCCAGACACATCCTACTATATTNACATCATGAATCTTCTTATCAAGTCAGGTTCACATTTTGATGCCACAAACTCATGTAAACAAACAGCTAGTGATTTGCTGGATGAGAAGGAAATAGCAAAGAATTTAATCCAGCCCATAAATCATACTACTTTGCAGTGTCTTGCTGCTCGTGTAATAGTGAGTCATAACATATCCTATGCAGGGCATATCCCTGAAAAACTAGAAAACTTTGTTTTGCTCCATAGATGATAGTGTGGTGTTCCAGAGTACTGTTTTTGAAGCACGACATGGTGATATTTTCCTTGAGCACTGTTGTGATACACCAGCGTTCCCTTAGCTTGCTCTGTTGTGCTCTCATTGACTAGTGTTGTTAGCATCAGATCTGCAGAGTTGGTTACCCAGTATTTAATATGAATATACCATATAATATATTTTGTGGATTATTTAGAAATGTGATGCCATATTTAGACTTCTTAAATTGTCTGCCAAAGGCTTGTCTTTTCTGATCTGATTTGCCTGTTGGGTGTTTGGGACTGAGTTGAGTATTTTCCACTGATGTCTTTTTATTATAACTGTTATGTGGGTTTTATACAGTTGAAAGGTTGTCTTTTTTTTGTTTTGCTTGAGCATTTCTACTCTTACTCTCTTCTTTTTCTATGGACTCATTGCTAAACTGTGCAAGTTGTATGGACTTGTTAACATTTGCAACTACCATAAGTGCTTTTATCTTCTCTATGCACTGGCTTAAACATGACTGTTGTGTGTGAGCATATTTCTATGCAGCACTTGGCCAATTTCAACTTAAATGCCAATCTTGTTTTGCAGTTTATTTAGAGCTCTCGAGAATGCCGTCTTCATAGCATGATGAATTTTGGAGTTATTTATCATCTCTCCAAACTTGGGTTTGACTTTTTTTGACTGCTGTAACTGAAGTTGCTTTCATTTTGATCCTCTGGAAATTTTTCCTAAACTGGGGAGAGGAAAATCTTGCTTTTTCTGATTGTAGTCCACTTGAACTTCAAATCCGAAAATTGTTCTGTTGCATTGTGTAGCTGGGGGAAGAGTCCTTATGATGTACAACTGACACCTTCCCCTCTGCACTAACGTCTTGCTTGTGCTGGTTTTGTGACTAGATGTGAAGTTTGCTCAAAGTTTAACCTCAAACCTTAATGATACACTTCTGTGAGAACAGATCAAATATATGCTCTGCTTTAAAATCTGCAAATCAGCTTTAGCTACAAAAGAAAACTAAAGCATGTTGATGGCATGATGTTTATCAGTCCAGATCTAGACATCATATAGTATAGTAAGTGGCTGTCTGCCAAGGTATTGAAAGTTCTATAGCAGTGTCCTTTTTTCTTCATTTTAAGTATCTTTATAAATACTTGCATGGATTTTTCATCTCTACTATATCAGTTGTACTTAACAAAAGCAGAAGTTCTGTTGTGTGTATAGCTCCTATTAAAGTACCTATTTTTTATAATATTTGCACAACAGCTTAGCTTTTGCAACAGAAAGGGCTCTTTTGACTTGATAAGAAGTCTATAAATGAAGATCATAAATGTGAGTGCGATTCAGGTAATTAATATAATTCAGCACTTTACTGTTGATTAATAGTAGGATTTATTATGGCACATTAGCCCTACAAATGTCTTAAAGTGAAATTAATTTCTGTTGGATAGGCTACAGTTTACTTGCAAATTTAGTCGTCTAGCATATTGGGTATTTTTGACTTAATGTTTCATCTCAGTCATGGGCAGTAAGTGTACCTATGGGGTTCTTGTTCCAGAAATCCAACAACTTGTTTTATGCCTTTGTCAGAGATAAGAGACATTTAGAATCCAAATTACTTAGGTTAGGAGGGTCTTTTTAATACTTTAATTTTTAAGTTGATGTTATAACATTTTTGTCATTTGTGATTGAACTTGAGAAAGACCTTGTCTTGGGAGCATGTAAGAATAGCCCTTCCTTGTTTTTGTTCTGTTTTGGCATTCCTGCCAGTGTATGACAGTGTACAGGTGCCTACTAGCTTAGCCATTTTTGCAAAAATTATGGGGATGTTTTTAAGCAAAGATATATTGAAAGCAGTGCTGTTTGTGTATTGTTACTACCAGAGTTGCTGTTTTGAAGCAATTTTCACCAGTTTGTCTCTTGCCATGTCTATGTTGTATACTATTACGAGAATCATAGAATCATTTAGGCTGGAAAAGGTCTTGAAGATCATTGAGTCCAACCCTTAACCCAGCACTGCCAAATCCAGCACTAAACCATGTCCTTAAGTGCCACATCTACATGTCTTTCAAATACCTCCAGCCATGGTGACTCAACTGCTTCATTTGGACAGCCTGGTGTATTGTTTAACCACTCTTTCCATGAAGAAGTTTTTCCTTACATCCAATCTGTATCTCCCGTAATTCAATTTGAGGCCATTTCTCCTTGTTGTATCACTTGTTACTCAGGAGAAGAGGCCAACCCCCACCTTGTCACCACCTTCTTTCAAGTAATTGTTGAGAGTCATGAGTTCTCCATTGAACCTCCTTTTCTCCAGATGAACAACCCTATCTCCGTCCACTGCTCCTGATCAGACTTGTGCTCCAAACCGCTCTCCAGCTCCACTGCCCTTCCCTGGACATGCTCCAGCACCTCCATATCTTTCATGTAGTGAGGGACCCAAACCCGAACACAGCACTTGAGGCGTGGCTTCGGTGGTGCCCAGTANCTTACATCCAATCTGTATCTCCCGTAATTCAATTTGAGGCCATTTCTCCTTGTTGTATCACTTGTTACTCAGGAGAAGAGGCCAACCCCCACCTTGTCACCACCTTCTTTCAAGTAATTGTTGAGAGTCATGAGTTCTCCATTGAACCTCCTTTTCTCCAGATGAACAACCCTATCTCCGTCCACTGCTCCTGATCAGACTTGTGCTCCAAACCGCTCTCCAGCTCCACTGCCCTTCCCTGGACATGCTCCAGCACCTCCATATCTTTCATGTAGTGAGGGACCCAAACCCGAACACAGCACTTGAGGCGTGGCTTCGGTGGTGCCCAGTACAGGGAGACGATGGCTGCCCTCATCCTGCTGGCCACACTATTGCTGATACAGGCCAGGATGCTGGTTTCTTTTGCGTCACACCAGACTAAACTCTAGTCATTAGACTGAATTGCTGTGATTTGTAATGCTTAGGACACATGCCACTCAGCTTTTAATTTGTGAGAATGTGTAGTTTGGTTTTTGAATTTATACATTTTAATTCTTTTCTGCTGCTCTGTAAGTGGGGATAATCAGCAAATCATATCATGTTAGAAGTGTGTTATACATCAAGTAATAAAATAATTCTTTTTGTATAGGTCATAGAGAAAAGGTTTTTTAGAGTTTTTTACTTTGTAATCTGTTCTGCTCTTTGGTTTTAATTTAAATTTCTGTCTTTATAACTGACAATTGCCCTGTTGAAAATTAGTTGGGCATTATTAGTTGATTGTACAGCCTGAGGAAGAGTAGGCTACAGGGAGACCTTCCAGTACCTAAACGGGGCTACAAAAGAGCTGGAGAGGGACTTCTTACAAAGTCATGGGCTGAAAGGACAAGGGGGAATGGCTTTAGACTGAAAAGATGAGATTTAGCTTAGATGTAAGGAAGAAATTGTTTACTCTGAGCATGGTGAGGCACTGGCACAGGTTGTCCAGAGGAGCTGTGGGTGCCCCATCCCTGGAAGTGTTCAAGGCCAGGCTGGATGGGGCTCTGGTCTGGGGAAAGGTGTCTCTGAGTATGGCAGAGAGGTTGGGAACTAGGTGATCTAAGGATCTAGGTGATCTTTATAAAGTCCCTTCCAACCCAAATCATTCTATGATTTATGTTCATTAGTCCAGAAAAATAATGTAAAAGTTGTTAATTGTTAGCAATTTTTTAAATGGAAAGCATTCCCAAAAGTGAAAGCGTATCACTATAAGTTCTGTGTAAATCTAGTGAATATTGCCACAAGAAAGGCTTTTGTTAGCTGCCCTTTAGAAACAAACCAGGCTATTAGTACATGCTGATTTATTGCACAGATTTCTGTCTAAATATCTACTGACGTGCATCAGTCCGAAGGATTTATCATCTCCATGCTGAATTTAATTTTTCATGATGATGAAACTCTCTGCTGAAGGAATACTTTTCTTGCCAGATAACTTGGACTTAGGTATCCTGGCGGACGAGTTCATTCATTTATGGCCACTTTGCATTTAGACCTGTGTTGTTTACACTACTCTGTTTTATCTTAATTTTGTAATATTCTTAACTCCTTCTTTTACCATTTTTCTCTTATCTTCCTATTTCGCCTTTTTTTTTGGTGAAACATACTGCTTCTGAGCTACTGACACAGAAAAATGCAGAAAACACTGCAGAAATAATTATATGCCCTGCAGGGATGAAACAGGTTTTAAATTGATTTAAACAGCTTACAGGTATCACTCCCCTAAAGACAAAGGAACTGATACCTCCTTGCTTGTTGAGGCCTCTGAGTTACATTTTTTGGGGGAAACGGGATAAATGCATAAAGCAGCTTTTCTTCTAATAGTTGTGGATTTCAACTGAAGTACTTCAACAAGGAAGATGAAAAATATTCTCACAAAAAAATCTAAAATTATATTCCTATTTTTGTATCACTTAGGCTGGTAGCAAGATTCCAGCTGTCTGCAGTGTCTCTGTTCTGTTTGTTAAGTGCAGTGTAAAGACACTTTCTGAAATGCAAGGCAACATTGTAGTTAGTTTTCCATATATACTTCACAACACTCCCTGGGTAGGAAGTAGTCTTATGTATTTTCTAAGTCCACAGAGAGCTGTCTTTTAACAACTGTTTTGCAACTGGTTAAAGTTAACCTCTTTCTATTTTTACAAACACTACTTTGAAGAAAGTAATGCAGTGCTATAGCAAAATCCTTAAAGGAGGATTTGTAATTAGATAAAACCTTTTGTGGAAAAGTGTGCCTCTCCTCAGTTTTGTATCAGTTGCAAGGTGACAGTGGCAGGATATGGCTGCTCTAGAAATAGCTTCCTCATGCTTTGAAATATAGAGTGGAATGACTGTTATACTCTAAAACGTTGAGAAGCATGAAAAAGTAGACTGAACACTAATTTTACCTTCTGTGACTGCAATGACACCAACTGGTATTTAATGCTTCAAAGTCATTTTGATAATTTTGATGAGAGACGTACTAGACTGCTCATATTTCTTGGCTTTGAGTGTAAAAGTGACTGTTGAGCCCTCAGTGAGGGCAGAGCGAAAAGCTGTTGTTGGTTTGGTTTTAAATAATGTTGTATTTGTGTTCCATTCTATTGCAAAGACTTCCTATGCAGGGCTAGCTCCGTGTATGGAAATACTGCAGTTTCTTTTTTATGTGAAGTAATTTAGCTTTAACAGTAATGTAAAAAAGGAATAACAAGCATATTTCTCTGCTCCTACTCTCTTTAGGCTCCAAATGCAGATTACATTAAAAATATGTTTTGGAGAACACCTGTCTGAGTGTATATATCTGTTTTCTCTTGGGTATTACTGGTTGATGAACTACTTTTCCTGTTGAGTAGCTAAATGTGAATGCTGCAGCTTTGACCTTCCTGTCATTAAGAATTGTACCTTAAGCAAAAGGTCATGTTTCATGCTCATTCTTTCTGTGAAATTGTGGTCTGGCAAAGCCTTTAAATTTTGGTGGTGAATAGTAGTAAAGAAAAGGCTTAAACTAGATAATAGAGGAGAAATTATTTTCCAACTTTCTAGAAAAAGTAGTTAGTCATACTGTTAACTGGGGGTAAATTTTCAGTTTGTAACCTAAAAGTAGATACCAATGCCTTGTAAGAAGTAAGCAGCAGTTTTCAAGAAAGCTGGACAAATTAATTTTCTTCCTTACTTTTTCAAGCTTTTGAAGGATCTTCCATATTGCATGAACAGTTTGAAAAATAGAGGAATAGAACATTTCAAGGATAAGAGAAGCAGAAGATCCTTGTTAGAGACAGCTAGAGAATTGAAGACTTTGAAGAATGTTAGCATTGTAATTCCAAAATACCTTTGTAGTTAGGCACAGTAGTCACAATCCTATCCTATAAGAAAATGTACATTTCAGAGAGCTGGAACTTTATATTAGGTCTGATTAGTAACAATAGGATCAAAAGAGATGAGGTTCTGGATGAGGAAAACTGCTCCAGAACTTTCCAGTAGGATAATTGTCACACAGATGACTTTAGTGAATCAAATGTAGGTTCTCTTAATTAGGAAAGGGAAAAACTGGAAAGGATCATTTACATCGTTATTTATCCTTCTGCATCTGCAGATGATGAAAGATGTCTGCTGTTACCTAAGGTGTGTAACCATCCAAAAATACTTCTTGGCAGTAGCAAGTGCTGGCTGGTGCTTGAAGACCAAAACTCATCATACAAAGGAGTGCAGGATTAGGGGTAAAAAGAGACCTAGTGGGAGGTGTGTTGCTCTGGCAAAGCAATACTTTTGTTTGTTTTACACTTAATGTCCAGAGAGCCAAATGCCATCCACAGTGAACAGCAGAAGGCCCTTCTCCCCCACTCCAAAGTCTTCCCTTTGGTTGATCTCCAGCATTCAGAAAAATTGAGAAGAGGCTATATTCAGAAGTTATGGACAACACTGTTGAGTTTCGTACACAGGGGAAAAAAAGAATTGCTTTCTGATTCATGTAAGTGTCTGTCAGAAGCCAGTGAGTGTGAGGCAATGTAAATTATGAAAATGGCAACCACATCTCCCATCAGATCATAAGACATGATTGTGAGACGACATCTGGGTTCCTCTCTGACGTTCAAAGGGTTGCTTCTGTCATGTCTCCTGAAGATTGATCAAGTCATAAATTCCTTACTGAAAATTCTCCTTAGAAGGGTTATTTGGAATTCCCATCTATCAATAATTAGAAATGTCATTCCCATTTGAAATACATGTTTTCCTAGCTTTGTATGTGATCTTCTCATAGTTTTAGCACTTGTCAGTCCTTCAGAGGGGGTTGTGCTGTCTCAGCCTTTATGTGGTTAGGCTAAATCAACCAACCAAAAGAACTCCCAAGCTGTAAGAATGAGCAAAAACCAGAATAATCTAGAGTTGAGTAAGCTGACAGAATGATTCAGTATGCCCTTTTTCCCTCTCTCGATTGTATACTACCAAAAAAAACCCCAGGATCCACTGGTTCACTAAACACTGTTTGGTGCTGAGCATGCAATTTAAATTGCTAATTCATTCCTTTTTACAACGGGAGGAATTTTTTAATACAGTAAACAGTTGATTGTTTTCTCTCCAGATTCTGTAGCTTGTATTGTCCTTTTCTAATATTTTAGGTGCCTGGAAGTCACTTGTTCCATTCACATATGGCATTATCCTGACTGGAATGTGAGGCAAAAAATTCAGTGAATGAGCCAGACTTGGATTATTTTTTGTTTCTATCCCATAGTTTCAAAATAATGAACTTGTCTTTTTCTCCTTTCTTTTTGCATGTGTGGCTACCAGCATTTTATTGGCTAGTCTGTGCTTTTTATTGGCAAATCTGTAAGGTGAGGTCCTTCTAGGATGACTGTGCTCTTTCTGGTTTTCTGGCTAAGGGAAGCACATCTCCTGCTTTATCATACTTTGTTTTCCCATAGTGCATAAAGTGGAAACTTCAGGGCGTTAAAAACCGAAAGAAACAAGCAAAAAATCTGAAAAAGAGAACCCAGCAAAAACCCAACCAAAAAAATGCTCGAACAGCCAAAAACAACAAACAAAAAATTGCCAACAAAACCCTCAAAATCAAACCAGAAAACAGGATCTGCTGTAAAATAACAAAATATGCCATGTGAGGCAGATGCCCTGTGAGTTGCTACGAGGAGCGTGGATGTTGCTTCCAGTCCCATGCTGTGGTAACCTCAGGGCCAGATGGCAGATAGTTCTGTGAGAAGGCTGGTCCTTGCAGGCTGCACCCACCCCAGCTTGCTGTTCAGATCAGGAATATGCTTTTCAAATGAGTCTCCCCATTGTCCATCCTTTGCATGATTGGGTTTATGTCACTGAATTGTCTTAATGCACACCCTGTGTTACTTTTGAATGCACCTGAGCTTAAAGTGTTCCAAAAGCTCACTGGACTAATGGCTGTCCGGTTCATGAGAGCTGACTAAAAGTTGTTCTGAGATAACTCTCCCTTTATCTTCTCGCATTCCTCCTCTACTCCAGTGGAGTGTCACAAACTTTCAATCCTTGCCATCAGCTCCTCCATGCTACAGATCTGCTTTCTAATACAAGTGTAACCGTAGGTTTCAGTTTCTCTTCTGATGTCGAACATAAGTTGACACATACACTGGCTTGTTTTTCCTCTTGCTTGTAGGTGGTTGCTGTCTATCGTGCGTAAAATCCCGTAACCCATGTTCTGCTTTGAGCTGGGTCATGAAAATAAGGTAATGTAGTTGCTTGCAAAAGGTGGATCTACCATGTCGTTAACTGCTGGAAGATGAGTCAGCTGTGCCACATGCAGTGCTGATACTTCCTCCTGACAGCATGGCTGACCTTAATGCAAAGTGCTGATGATGTGTTGTAAAGAAATATTTGCTTCATTATACAAAGACAGAAACTAAGGCACAGACTCAGTGACCTCTTAAAATGACCACAGGAAGTATGGACTGTAGCAAGAAACAGGGTTCAGATCATCTGGCTCCAGGGACTTTAATTTTGAGACTCTTTGCTTCAGGTAGGTTTTACATTGGTAATTTCATAAATGAAGACTCTGCTATGAAACAAAACAAAACCACCAAGAATTTCATAGGGAAATCAAGCTAATGTTATTGCACAGTATTAATGTATGTGTCTATCCTTCCTCTCCCTAATTTTTCAGTATTCTAGGTCAGTTTAATAAACTCAACAGAAATAGAGCAGCCTATGTGTGTCTGTAACTTCCTTGAGAACACCAGAGTGAGCAGATGGCTGAGTCCGTACTAACAGTTCCCACTGAAGAAGAGGATTTGGCAGGAGCTTGACTCTTATTAGGTGTGAGAGAATCCACACCAGAATTAAAATACTTAGGACCATGAAAAAGTCTTTGATCACAGTCCAGGCTTTACTAGAGAGCAGCGGATCTGGTCATTGTTCAGGATGTGCCATACTTGCATTACATCATATGCAGTCAGTGCTCCTGTTCATCAAGGTGGTAGCATCTGAGCATCAAATAATCCTGGTATAGTCTAATCTCCCTCATTAGACACTCTGTGTCCTGAGTTTGCTGTAATGGCACAGAAGGTAAATGAAAATTGGCCAAGCTGCACAAAAATGAGAAAGTCTAGGATCTTCTATGGCTGTATACTGACTATATTAGTATACATGCCAAAATGGTCTGAAGTTAATTCTGTTGAGTAGTTATTATTGCCTGCTAAGCAAGTTAGGGGAAATCATGACTCCCAGTTCATCTATAAGAGTTCTGACCTTGTTTGAGTCATGATTTCTATTGACTTGGTACAAGTAATGGGCAAGACCAGACTGTGATCAGTCTTTCAAAATCCTTCATGTCAGTTCTCAAGTCTGGAAACTGTTGTATTTAAGAGCTCAAGGTGACATGAAATCCGTAAGAGGAAAAGTGTCTGTTGAGGAGCTGTTCTGTGGAAAAATGGATCTAGCATTTCTGCCCAATGATCTCTACTCTCCACCGAGCCTCCAGTGGAAGTTCTGCTGAGGTCCCTGCTTCTGTCCATGCCTTGGCTGCCACTGAGAGCCAGCTGCTGAACTAGTCAGCTCTTCTTTGCAGTGATGCCTGGGAAAGTCCAGTGCAGGTGATATGCAATGACAGCTATTTAAAAATAAAAAGTAAAACGAAATGTTCAGATCCAACCTTTGTGACCCTTTCTGAATGTGCCATTATTGCTTATCATCATCATCGTCATCACTGTTCTCTGCTGCCTGCCTTTACTGTTCCCAGTTACTCCGCTGGGCTTCTTATCTCCCACTGTTCCCTTGCTGCCATTGTGGCTGAGTCAAGCCTGCATTGAAATGGGAAATGCTTGGGGAGATTTGGCACTTGCTATGCCTTGGGCAGCTTGTGCTGTTTCTAAGCTGTATCAGTTGGGAAGTGGAAAGGCTGGAAGAAATGCAGGATTCAGCTTGCTTGTCCTTTCTTCACCTTCCTGGTGAGGGTGCTTAGCCTCCTGTCATGGTTTCACCCCAGCCAGCAGCCAGAACCCAGGCAGCTGCTCACTCACTCCCCCACCAGCAGGATAGGGGAGAGAATTGAAGGGTAAAAGCCGGAAAACACTTGGGTTGAGATAAAGACAGATTAATAGGGAAAGCAAAAGCCACACACATAAGCAAAACAAAACAAGGAATTAATTCACTGCTTCCCATGGGCAGGCAGGTGTTCAGCCATCCCCAGGAGAGCAGGGCCCCATCACATGCAATGGTGACTTGGGAGGACAAACAACATTACTCCTAGTGTCCACCCTCTTCCTCCTTCTGCCCAGCTTTATGTACTGATCATATGGTCTGGAATATCCCTTTGGTCAGTTGGGGTCACCCATCCCAGTTGTGTCTCTTCCCAACCTTTCGTGCACTCCCAACTCCCTCACCAGTGTGGAAGTACAAATAATACCTATATTATCAACCCTGTGTTCAGCACAAATTCAAAACACAGTCCTGTACTAGCCACCAGAAGAAAACTACCCCAGCTGAAACCAGCATACCACCTCATTAATGTGAAATGTGGGCTCTGTTAATCACACTGCACAGTGGGTTCTGTTTCACATGATGTTGCAAGATGCGCTCTGCAGGTATTGCTGCTGTAAGCTGTTAAAGATTGCATAAGCAGATCTCATCCTGGAATCAGTGATAACTGTATTTCCTCGCATGCAGAAGGTACTTGAAAGGCTTTGTGCCTGTTCAAACCCCTGTTTCCTAACTTGCTGATTTTTTACTCTCAAAAATCTTCCTTTAAAAAGTGTCATTCTCTCAATGTCTTTCCAGATCTCTCTACTTTGTCCACTGGGTTCCTGCATTATGGCTCTTTTGCCCTTCTCTTCCACAGAAATACGTGGTTATATTAGGAATGCGACATTTCATGTGTTTCTTCTGAAGATGTTTATTGACTCTGCAAAAGTAGAAAGTGCATTAAAATTGCCTCTTACAGGATATTCTATCTGGTTCTGTCTTGCCGTTAACAAAGCAAGGGTCATTTACCTCAGAAAATATGTTTTAGTAGACTAAAAAGAAAATTTTTAATTGGTGATAATGACAATTTGTAAATTTCTACTGTAGAAACATGTTTTAGCATGCTTTTTCCTGTTTTTGAATTGAATATGGAACTTTTCTTGACTCCAAAATGGGAAAATAAAAGGAAGCTGGACATACTTCTAGTAAATGAAAAACCAGACATTCTCTGCTACTTGTGGAACTGGAGAAGCAAGCGAAACTTGGAGCAAATAATGCTAAATGCACAGACCTGGCTGAAGGCTTCTTGGCAAAGTAGGCAAGAGAAAATCTAATCTTGCACTGACAGCAGATTGTTTTGCAGCAGAAGAGGAAGAAAGGCCAGGAAGGGTCTTACAGAAGGAGGAAGAGGTAGTGGATTTTACTGGGTTATATGTAACTTAATGGTACCACAGACGGATGTCTGTCAACCCTTGCATTTACCAGCTCCTCATAGCAGTCTTTGCTCTCCGTTTTGTATGACAGGCAAAGGTTTGAGCTCATTCCTATTGCAGGAAGTGTGAGGGATGAGGCTGAAGAATGCGCATTCTGCTCTGGCAGCCAGCAGTGGTGCAACAGGGGTAGAAATGGCTGCTGCTAGAAGTCCCTTTCACTGACAAGTTCACTGAACACAGGAGCTGTCCCTCTGTTCTCCAGAACAGGGACAAGTGAAGGCATTGATCTAGGCAGCCCCTTGCTTTGAATTGCACTGTGATCTGGAGCTGGATAACATTGCCAGTCAAGATATCTGAACATACTAGTCTAAAAGCAGTATGAAGAAAACCTGGGGCAGTACCATCTCTTTCCTAGTAAAGCCTCACACCCTGCTTCAGTCTTTGGCTGTGTGACATTGGTCTGATACCAGCAGAAAACAGCAAGAAGAAAAGTGAAAGAAGGAATGCAGCTACTGCAAAGCCAGTCTGATTTCGCAGGCAATAGTACATTTTATTTGGAGGGTGAGAAGGTGCTGGAACACTCAGTGAGAAAATAAAGTATTGCTACTGTACTAATAGTGCAAGGCACTAGACACAGAACACTACAGAGAGAACAGGGTCTGTGCTTACATATTGTGAACTGTCAGTCTTGAAATCTGAAATATCGCCTCAGTAATTTTAGCAAGGTTTGATCCCAGAAAAAAAAAATAAGCAGAAAAATAGCTTTATGTCTTTTCTAAGCAATGCAGATTTTGTGCGTAGTCATAGAACCATCCTCTGATATCATGCTAAAGATTCCTTAAATTTTCACTGTGATTGATGCAAAGTGACTTCAGCGTCTTCTGTAAAGGATTTCTCAGCAATGAGCACTTTACCTTCCAGACAAACACAGTCAATTGTTCAGCAATCTGCTCAGCTGAAAACATGCTTTTTAAATGAGGAAATACTCTTTGAGACACAGAGACAGAAATGTTCTAAGCACTGTGTAAAAGCATTCAAAACCTAAAAAGCCCCTCAGTCCTGGATAAGTTATTGTTCAAAAGAGAAATTTCAGAAGGTGGGAGGAAATGTACAAACTTTCATTATTCTAGGAAATCTGTCTATTCACAGCTAAAACAATATTTGTTTTATCTGTAGAAGTTGAATAAAGACCACTAAAAGAAAAAGATTAAGTAGTGTTATCTAGATCTTTTATTACATGTTCTCCGGAAAATGGCTGATGATGCTTCTTCCAAGAAGAACTTACTTTTATTCAAAGAAGTGAAATCATTTGTTTTCATACAGAAGCGGGATTTTTAATCAATGTTTTCCGAAAGACTTACAAATCAACAGTTTTACAGAATTTTTAGTCTCTGTTGCCACAGAGTATTTGAGTATGAATACGCACGCTGCTGAAAGGTGTCTTGAAACTTCCAGACTTAGCACCTGAGATTGAGCACCTGTGTAATGAACAACAGTGTGAAACAGGGTCAGACATTACCTCCTAATTAACCAGGCAAGGCCCAGCAAGCATGCCTGCATTGTGCCAACATGTGTGTGTACAGTTCATGGCATAAATATGCATGTGCATGTGTAGCAAGACACTGAGTTCATACACATACACATACATTATATACAGAGACCTGTGAACATTCTTTGGTCATTAATTTAACATGTCGCTTCATTTGACCAAAGTAGCAAAGACAAAGCAGAGTGGCTTGGTCTTGAGGCCAGTGCAGAGGTACTAGATAGCAAAACTGAGGCATTAAGAAAACCAGAAGTGTTAACCATCATTGCTTTATGGCTTGTGTGGCTTGATATGATACTGGCCTTGGGAATAAACATGCAACTGGAGAAAGCGCTTAGCAGAACACTAATTTTTATAGATATTACTATATTTTGTGTACTTAATGGCATATGATGCAACTGCATATATGGATAAGGAGACACTATTTTTTCTGGTTTGGCATGGTTAGAAAAATATGTGGCAACCTAGTGTAGAAGGGAAAATAAATCAAAAACTGCCTTGATTTCCTTTTGTACTGTGAGCATTTTAAAATCAATTGCAAGCCTCCACATACACTTTTGCTCTGATGCCCAAGCAGATGTCTCTTGGATTAAATCTAGCAGGTGTTCACAGAACATCTCCATTGAGGCAGCTTATTGAATGGAAGAAGGAATAAGGATGTTTTCCCTAAGATGTTTTTAAGAGGAACACCTACAGACTCAAGTTCTGTAGGATTTTTTTCCTTACAATCTTTTGTCGGTTGATTTTTTTTCTCTCCAAATGGAGTTACTTCATGTAGAAGAGAGCTGCAGTAAAACAACTGTGTTTTACCTCAAAATGGTCATACTATCTGCAAAGTGAAAATGCTGTTTGTTTAAGTGTCTCACTTGCAAAACTACTCAACTAGGAACTTGTCTGATTCTACACAGAAATGAAGATTAGAAGTATCTTGGTCTTGCCTGCAGTGTCTGAGAGAGGTCAAAGTACAGAAATTCTTCATTATGCCCAATGAGATGCTGCAATGGAGAGAGAGCATCAGTCAGTTGGCATTTATCTCAGTATGTAATTGCTATTGCCAAAATATGCCCCTTGCTGTTTTGTGCTGCAGAACATGTACTGGGAAGAGCTGCCTCTGAAACAGTACAAATTGCAAGTGTGAATTATCAACAGCAGAAAAGAACAGAGGCAGCAGTTTGCAGAAGTAACAACTCTCCCTTTTGCTCCCTCCCTACCTCCTGACCTGTGTGTTTTAAAGTTAAATGAAGAACGTTATTATTTGTGGCTGTCATGGTAGCATTAAGGGGTGAACCAATGGTAGAGTTCTAGTGTTTGCAGACAGCCTGAAGCTTTGGCATTTGGAAGCAAGTTGTTTTCCAGCCTTCTCTCCAGGATGACGATGGTGAAAGCTCACAATGATACACAGCATTATTAGCTATGCAAATACCAGCTAAAGCTCCTAGGAAAGACAAAGAAATGTCAAGATTATTAATAGTATTGCACTGACTCTCAAGACTGAGTGAAGCTTAGGAAGTTGCCATCACATTCCTAGTTTTTCCTGACTCCTGCTGCCTGTGTCCTGGTGCTGTGCATATGCCCAATGCAGTTGCTGCAGCAGTCTGTGCTTAGCTCACATGCAATCCCTCTATAGTATTTCTTCAGACTTCCTTCAGCTTGCATCATTTAAGATGAACTGTGAGGGTAGCACCTCCCATGGAAGGATACCTGGGCTGCTTTCTTCGTCCCTTCTGGTACAGAAGTCACTAGTTTGCTAGTGGCAATGTGTTCTTGCAGCTAAAATAGCCATTTTGCTGCCCTTTGAGGTTGAGAGACTACTTCTCTGGGAGGAAGTCTAAGTTGTGTTAAGGGCTTGCCAACATAGGAAATTTGTGCTGTCAAAACACACATGCAAACAAAGCGCTACAATGGCAGGCTGCTGGGACTCTCCCTGTCCTTCAGGAATTCAAGGTATTTCTTAATGTTTCAAGGCACTCTGGAATCAAATATGATAGGTTTTTCCAGATAGAATACGGACAGCATTAAAAACTGTATTGAGGTTACCTAACTGCTGAAGGACAGAGGAGGAAAGAGATGCAGTGCCTTAGCAGAAGGGAATCTTTCTGTCTTCCATCAATGGGTTTTAGGCTTCATAAATCAGGGAGGGATCTTTGGGGTAGTTGTTTGGCACAAGTCTCCTGGAGAGTTAAGAATTTTCCAAATCAAAATGAGTGGGGGGCAGCTGAATTGGCTTTTTTTCTATATTGCGCCTTGTGTATGGGGTGTGTAATGGAGACAGTAATAGCGTCACCATGGAAATGGGAATTGGGGGAAATGTTTCTACAGGAGTCTTCCTCTTCTTTGCCCTAAAGTGCACAGGGGTGAGATCATGTGATTGCTTTGCTCCTTTCTTGTTCCTGGAAAGATTTTAAATCTACTGGGTTCTGAATTATTGGTGTTCTCACATCTTATCAAGCTACAATATGTTGAAATAGGATTAAACTGTTCATACAGAGATAGCATTTCACTGTGTACGCAGCTGTGCAGAGTGAAATTTTGCCAAGCATGTTAAGCCATTTAATATTACAAAAAGTTTTCAAGGGGTGCAGAGGACTTCTGATTAAGCTAACAGTAGTTGTGTTTTCAAACATGTATTTTATGTTTCAAAACCTTTCTAAAATGTATTTGCAATGTGCTTTGGCAAATACCTGGGTTTGATGATCTCATGTTTTTCAGCCAACTTTCATTCTTGATAAGCTGTTGGAAACTCGCAAATCAGAGTGGTTTTGGAATAGTGTATTTTAGAGTATCACAATCCATCTAACCAGATATGTAAGCATGAGTTCCTGGTCAAATTCTTCCTGAGAGTAGCTTCACTGCTGTCAAGGAGATTGGAGACATACTTCATCTGTGACTGTTTGCCATATGCTGAGCATGCATAAGACGCTGCATTTTTTTTCTTAGTGCCATTAGTTAGTCTTTCACAGGATCATCCAGGTTGGATGGGAGCTCAGGATGTCTCTTATCCAACCTCAGTCTGGAAGCATGGTGAACTATGAATCCAAGTCAAGTTGCCTCAGTACTTTACCTGGTTGGATCTTGAAAATCTTGATGGTGTTTCTCGTAGAATCATCTAGCTTCTCTGCTGCTTAGTTGAAGAAAAATAGTTCTGAGTCAGACCAGTGTATGGGACATTTCTGCTTTTTGTCTTGCTGGCTCAATGCACCACCCTCTGAAAAGTAAGCTCCATGGACATACCATCTGTAAATTATATGCATTATTTGAGAGAATAGAATCATAGAATAAAATGTGTTGGGTTGAAAGGGACCTTAAAGATCATCTAGTTCCAAACTCCCTGCCATAGGCAGCATGCCACCCACCTCCTAGATCATGTTGTCCAGGCCAAATCATCTATTTGGATTTATGCCTTTCTTCTCCTGATATTAATTTCATAGGTAAGCAAACTGGAGATTTCCTTCCTCCACATTTTCCAGTTGTCCATAGTGGTCTCATTTGTCTTTTATGCTTCCCTGTTGCTAACAATTCTTTGGCCACCAGCTGTATTCCAGGTACCCTTGTCCTCACCTCTCTGATTCTACACTTCTCCCAGCATCTTCTAGTCCCTATTTCTAAACTTCTGTATAATTTTTGTGTGTAATATTTCCATGTGGGTAGGCAAGGGTGTATATAATTATGCATAAGAGCAAAGTTAACAAAAAAATACGATGACAAAGGCAAACAATTAAAAATTCAGTAAGGACTGGCAGCAGTCTCATTCTCTATTCCCACATGCACATGGCTGATCAAACTGCTGGTAATTATATGATCAAGTTATTTTATTCCCAAAACCCTTCCTTGTTCCTTGGACAGGATGTGATTCTGGGTGTGAGTCAGTGCTGTGCATTGAGGGACGCTGTTTGCTGTTGCAGGAGCTGAGACACTTGTAGCAAAAGAGTCCAACAATTGCAGGAAAAGCAGGCCTTGTGTTTAAGGGGTCTGACCCCTGCCCTGTCCATTTGGATGACTCTGGTCCAGGATTTTGGTGATGCAAAGCAAGTGACTTCCACTTAAATTCTCAAAGGCAGTTACAGTGGGCATTTCACACTTTCCAGGTGCTTACCTGCTTGATACCTAGTCTTGGAAACTCTCTCTCTTCACAGATATAATTGAAGTAAATAGGAAAGATTTGCTTTAAATCTTATATAAGATTTATATATATCTAAATCTTGTATATAAAGAAATAAGTTTTCTGTTAAAAAATTTCTGTATTCTTAAAAGTCTCCCTCATGTTTCAAATATGAAATCAAAAGCCTGAAAGAAAGTGTCGCACAGCTAGTTTAAGACAGCATTAAGAATGTTTCTCAAGCTCTAAATTAAAAGAAAGCCACAATCAGATATGATAGGCATGCTAATGCAAATAATAGGTTCTCTATTCATTGTCATTTTGTTAGGCTTGTGGCTTTTTATGTTTTGTGGGTGACAAGCTTAGGCAAGGACAAGATGTGAGCATGGATATTGGTGACTCTTTAAGTTCCCATCTTTTTGGTGTCATTCACTTTGTCATTACAAATACTTGAAGCCTTATTACACAAATCTATTACTCATTTAGTATTTACTAATACATCAGCTAATTTTGGAGTTGAGTGTAAGGAGAAATAAGCCAATATACTTGGACCCTTTGTCTACACCAGAGCTTCCACTGTCTGCCACAGACCTCCAACCTCCACTCACAACCCTTGAGTGCACCGTGTAACCTCCAGCCACAGAATATGAAGTATGATCTTTTCAGGACCGAGCCCCTCCACTAAATGAGCAGGACTCCAGTGCTCAGCCCCTGTTGTGGGTGTGTGGGGTGATCTGACAATGCAGGGCAACTTGCTGGTGGGAAGCACTCTCCCTCAGATACTGCCCCTTGTCCTTGTTCACATGCAACTGGGTGGTGCGTTTTGATAGAAAATGTGCAATATACCTTCAGCTTTCACAAGGGATGGATGAATAAAAAATGTATCAGCTGCTACATGTCTGGGAAAGACAGTGCTTTATTGACTTGCTTTTGCAGTCAGTCTGACGACTTGTACGTTGAAGTGTGATTTAACCAGCGCTGATGTGAGATGAGTCAGAGAGGATTACACATATGTTGCATGACTTCCTTATAAAAAAGTGTTAACCAGCTGGAGTACAACATCAACCCTGTCATTTCAGGACAGAAATTTCAGGCATGCAAGAAACAGGTGTCCCCACAAAATGCTGCACCCTCCAGGAAAGGCTGCTCTTTAAATACACAAGTGAGTGCATTTGTTTTCATGTCAGGTCACTTAGCAACCTGCACTGCACCAAGAAAATACAATCTCAGCAGCAGTTCTCAGTACAGTCAGTGTCTTTAGCGTTGAATCCCCATACCATGAATTAGCACTGACAGTAGCTGCAGGGCCTTATCCACAGCAAAATACTGGAGACAGATACCCAGCTACACCGATGATTTCAAGTACAAATTAAACAGCAGCTATGCAGGTTTAGAGTAAAGTAGTGGTTGGTGTTTAAATCTTATGCAGTATTTTCAGTTCTTCTAGGTAGTATGAACGTGGATTAATAGTTACAAAAATCCATAATCAAATGTGGTGGTTTGAGCATAAAGATTACCCTTACCTGAACACTGTCAAAGAGCAAATTTTTGTCGTAAAAATTAGGGGCAACTGAATAGGCTGAAAGAATGTTGGGGAGGGAAAAAGGGACAAGATCTTTTAGAGCTTGGATGTATGGGAAATAGAGTAGTGCATACGTCTGCGACTGAAACCCAAACAAAGTGGCCTCACCCAGTTGTTCCTCAGTAAACTCATCATCCTCACCTGTCATACCTAACCATGGCAGCCAGTCACATGCAATTAAGTTTAATGAAACAAACAAGTGGGTTATTTGTCACCAAGAATAGACATCTTTTTCAGCTTCTTATTGGGCTTCATGTGGCATTTCCCCTAAAATAAAAATCTCCATAGCCTCTGCCCCAGACATTAGAGAGGTCTGTCTGTAGATTGGGACAGGACATAGAGGATGTAGTTACAGCTTGCCTGTATCTCACAAACAACTTTGAGACCAGTAGAAACTTGTAGCTAGCTCATCTATAGCACAGCTTGGTGTCAGACCACAGGAGGAGACACAGGAACCCTTTGCTGTCCATAGGGGAGCACTTTCTTGGGAAACCAGCGGCTATGGTGTGCTCTGGCATGCTGTAATGCAGACCAGGGGATGCCCTTACTTTTGTTGATACAAAACCTGTCAATGCTTCTGGAAAGCAAAGTAGTGAGAAGCATGAGGTCTGCATAATACAAATTCCTAGCTCTCCTTTGCTGATGGGAGTGAGCTACGTAAGGATCTGATCTAGTTTGAGGCTATATGAGAAATGGAGGGAGGGAGTAAACTATAACATTGAAAATCATTCTAGGAAACCAGGTGAAAAAGCATTACACAGCCACTAAATAGCACTTACACAGTAAAATGAACTGGCATGAGTGGGAAATCTGTGTGTTGGGACTGATGGTATGCCCAGTCACGGCCTCATGGTTTTCTTTTGTAACAGGAGTGGCCTATATGTAATCCTTCATGCTGAATTTACTGTTTCACTTCCTCTGTGTCACCACCTCAGTGTTGCCATAGCATTTTAGCATGTCTGCATTTACTAAAAGTAATTTGCTCAAGCATGGAGACATTTAAATGGGAAAGATTTACTCAATGCTATCTGCTCCTTGTGGACAAAGGCAGGACATGAGCCCTCTGTGAAGTATGTAACTGATGTGAAACGAGTGTGATGCTAATCCTGTCCAAAGGCTTGTGAGGAAGCAATGCCAGTTCCATTTCCAAACAAATGTTTCATTTTAAAAGAAAATTAAAATCAGATAGTAGCTGGAAATGACGCTGCAGTTTTATAAGAAGAGCCCAGAAGGATGAATTTGTTAGACAGCTATTTATCTTGCATTCGCTGCATTTCAATATTGTTTTAAGACCAGTTCCTAAAATGTATTTCTTACTGCTTGCCTCATCTTCCGGCATCACAGTCACAATTTGATGAGAAGGACTAACATTTTTAAGATTATTATAAACTTCTGATAGTGCAGCTGCTTGATTATGCCACCTGCCTCTCCCTCCTACCATGATTATATGAGCTCTCTGGTTTATGGCTCTATACATTTGTTAATACCAAATATCTTAATATTGCCAACAGCCCACTTGAATCTAATCTCCGTGGGCTGTGCTGCAGATCATTTGTCTGGTCTTGACTGAATCGATACTCATCCTCAGGAGGAGAGAAATGCAACTAACTGCAACAAATACAGAACACAGAGAGGTTTTATCTTTGTCCCTTTCTCTCTTTCCTGTCTCTCTCCTCTTTTTAAATTTCCTTTAAAAGCTTTGGGAACAAGGATTCACTATGGGTAGGGAAGAAGCAGACTCCCATTTTGCTCTGAAACAGCCACACACTTCTTATACCTTGGCATGTAACAGGAAATTATCTCCCAGTCTTTCTAGCACTATAGGCTGCTGACCGAGCAGTGGCAGTGACTGAAGTGACTTGATGGAAGATCTGGGTGCCTCTTGCCTGCCACCTGCTCAGGAAACAGGCCTGGTGGACCAGACTGCGCAGCTGGGGCTATTTTGAAGGAGGTTGTTTATTCTGAGGAGATGTCGATGAAAGGAACTGCTGGTGTGCTCCTCTGGCAACTGACCTGCAGTGGAACAAGCTGAGTAGCAGCAGATCACTACATGTGAGTCTCCTCTGGTGCCTGCTGAAGTAGTTGGTGAGGTGTCAGGGCTCCTCCACAACCAGATAATGAAGAGGAATGAAGAGGGATGCTTCATAGTAGCAGCAGCAGCAGCTCAGCTGGGAGGACTTGGCTAAACAACGTGCATATGGATACTGGCAGCACCTGTGCAATTCAGTCTCTCACCTCTAGAAGCAAAGGTGTTCTCAGCTGCCCTCCTGAACACTTCAGAGGGCTGCAATCTGAGAACTGCTGGTTTATATGACATGGAGTGCTGAGGCCATGGGAGGGAACCACCCACCTTCTGAAAATATGATATCTGTTTACAATTATCTTTACTGAAATGCCTGAGAGGCAAATTGGCTATCTTGCTAGCACCATGATCCATCAGATTCTAAAAAGTTACTCAAGTCTATTAATTTTAAATGCATCTAGTTATTTTTCATGTCTCAGTTTCTGCATCCCGAGGTTGGAAAAGTGAAATACTCATGAGGCAGCAGTAGGAACTCAGTTTGTTCAACAGCTGTAGAAGGAGAGCCTCAGACATTTCAGGCTAGGTAGAGGAATAAAGGAGATCCTTGAGAATGATAAACTGTGTTGATGTGCCATGAAAAAACTCAAAGATGTTAGCAGTTAAAATTCTAGTGTTCATTTTACTTACTCCTGATGCTGTTCTTTGATTAATAAGGCTAAGGGTCAATAATTCCTGGTATCATAGTTCTTCATAAGCAGAAATAAAATAGCTGACTTTTAAGATAAAGGTGAGTCAAGGTTCATTTGCTGAAGGAATCAAAATAGTATCTTTTAAATTTTACATGATCTTTTCTTCACAGTTCCTTACAAATCTGTTTGCATTTCTCTGATAGATGCATTTGTTAGGTAGTCTTGCAAGGAATAATGCTGAGAATGAAATGAGAAAACATGTTATCACCATCAGCATATATAAGCTTTCCTCTAAAAGAAGAATCCTGTTATTAATGCACATTTGATGTTCTGCTAAGTGTAGCAAAGGAGCAAAGATTAGTGACAGAAATATTACAAGGGCTTAGAAGCACACCGGTAGCTGTGTGGCTTTAATAGTTTATGTAGAGGTGCCATTACCTGTTTGTAGCGGGTGCTGAACTGTGTGGGTTGTTACACCCAGGCAGAATACAACAAAATACTTAACTGCTGCAGATCTCTACTATTCTCCCTAGGTCGGTGCCTCCTCCTTGTGCAAAGTGGGTGCTGGCATGGGAAGGTTGGTGGCATTACCCCGTTCCTCGCTTCCCCTTGCATGCTCTGCTCTGCAAGGGGCAGCAGCTGGACCTCACATGGCCTGGAGTTTAGCTTTGAGGGACCCAGCTGCAGCCTCTGAGATCCCAGAGAAGGCTGCTGCTGGTTTGTTGGGCGTCTCAAATCAGCTCCGGAGTCTCAAATAAGAAGCATCTCCTCTGTATGACATGCCTGTGCCAGAGAGGGCAAGGCTTGGTATGACAGCACCTGGCATGGCAGAACAGGAGCAGCTGTGCTCAGCTGTTGGACAGTTAGGATGTGAGAATCCGTGACAGCCCCCCAAAGCAGGGGGTGAAGTCCCACAAAAAGAAATACTAATATCATTCTGACTATTGGGTTCCAGTTGCCTTGAGTATAGCGTCTTGACAAAAAGAAAATCTGGTTACTGCTGTTGCATACTCTGTGTTCAAGGGTGTTACAGAAAACATCTGAAAGTAAAAGAGAAAGGAACTAGTGCATATTTGGGGTCAGTCCTGTTTTCTCTGTACTGCTATTACTTTGCAATGGAGAGGACTTTCCACTTGCAATTTCACTTCAAGGAGCTCAATTACTTTTCCTAAAGAAGTATGCTAGGGAATTACTTAATTTCTTGTTTAAGTGGATAAAATATTGCATTGTAAAAACCTTTCCTAACACATTTCTTGAACTTTAAGCAAGAAAGGATCTTTCAACAAAATATTATCATATAGAAACTAAAGATTTTGTTTTTCAGGTTGAAATTTCCCACTCTCTTCGAAGGTGGAAAAAAGTGGTTTTAACCCAGAGAAAGGTGGCTTTGGTAGCAGATTCTTGATTTTAGGCCAGGCACAGAAGCTAACTGATAAATGAAAACAGATGAAATATTGCTAAGACTTGTTGTTACACCAATGAAGCTTCTGAATACAGCCACTGAAGTGTGAAATAACAACAGCTCATCACACAGTACATACTACCAAGTATGCCACTGCTTTGTCACCTTTTAGAAATTAATTTATCATCTTGCTGAAAAGAAAACAAACCAACAATCTAAACAATCTAATCAAGAACCCCCAAAGAAAGTGTTAGTTGGATTATTCTTTGTTTTACTATTTAACATCAGTTGACTGTAACCCAAAAGAATTACCTGAACTAAATTAAGCAATTTATATGTTTAAGGGCCTCAGAATAAACAAGTTGGGACTGAGGGCTACATTGTTGAAAGATGTTTAGGTGTGCTGGTCAGCGTGAAAAAAGTACCATTTCAGACCCTCCGAGTGCTGCAAACTCTCCAGAAAGGTGTATGTTTCTGCTGTGTGGAAGAGCAGAAAGCACTTGCTGAAAGTCAGATCATACAACTGGAGCCCCTGCACTGGCTAGGAGAGGGGATGCTAAAGCTGTGGCTGAAGCTGCACCATCACTGGGAAGGACCAGGAAGGTCCCACTGTAAGCAGTACTGGTGCTGGCCGCTGCCTAGCTGTGCTATTTTGCCTGCAGTTTGCACTTTTTGCTGCAACTTTGCCACAGGACAGAAGTGACTGAAAATACCAGTTGGTCTAGCAAGGGATTAGATTGTTAAACTGGCATTTCAAGGAAACACTGCATGGCCTGCCTGCACATTAACCCTTCAACCAGGGGGGAAATCTGTTGATTTCCAGATTGCATGCTAGGGGAAGGTCTGCTTTATATTTCTCCTTTATGCTCCAGCACTTACTGCTGGTTGATGTCTGACTGAAATAGGGGACCAGACTGATCTTATACTAGTGAGCTGTTCCTGTTTTTCTTCATCTTGTCTTGTGTTGCTGAATGCATGCTGCCATTCTGCAGCTCTGCCTTTTGTACCCAGGATCCCAAACCTGCCACCTGTGTGTCTTTCTGCTTGTCAGCAGGGATCTGGCAGGGACTGACCTGTGTCACTCTACATACTGCTTGCTTAAGTGCCTAAGAATGAGCTTTTCACCCTATGTTCCCTTTTGTGAAATCAGGACCAGCAAAATCCCTTCCTAGGCTTGTGCATTTTCTTCCTGCTGTACCTCTTGGAACGCAGTTTGCAGCTGTCTGGGTTGGCACTGAGAAGTGCCGATAGCATCTGTGGATAATGAGCCTGAGAAGAGCAATTAATGAAGATCTTATTTCAGAAACTGTGCTTCTCTCAACCCTAGAATAGCCAGAGACATGTAGTACATGAGCACGATGTTCATTACAGAGTGCTATTTCTGTCCCTTTCCCTTCTAACCACCTTTCAACAGCTTGCTGTGTGGAGCCCCCACCTCATCTTGGTCTGGTAGGGTGCAACACTGGTCTCCAAACTGGAGGGGTATGAACCCTAGTGGTGTGCAAGACAACCCACTAGGGCACAGGAAGAATATATCTTTTGTACCATTAATAAACAAGATAAAATTATTGTTTTAAAACAGTGTTTACCTTTTTAATTTTTTTTTAATATGAGTTGTATGATGTATGTACTATTTAGCTCAAAGGTTTCTCCTACTGAGCGGGGTGAGCAACCAAAAAAATTTGGAGGTCACAGGCTTTAAAAGACATCTCAGAAAGCTGACGTCTGCAAACTCTTCTGTTCCACAGAGATGTAGTCTGGTTTTCCTCTCCAAATCAGTCAGCTCCACCAGGGGTGTAATTTCCCTGATTGTCATCTACACAGGTATTTCAAGACTTCCTGCCGTGTAATTTTCAGTCCCACGTGGAGTCTACACAAACGGTGGTGTAATCACCAGTTAGGCTGGGATGAACTTGTGGCATGTCACCAGCAAAGCAGGCAGTCAAGCCAACCAATCTGTTAAATTTATGAGGGCCTGCAAAAGCCTGGATGGAGAGATACGTAATAATTCTGCACAGAAAGAGCAACTAAATTTCAAGTACCCGTCTACCAGCTGGAGATTTGCTGGGAAATCAAAATCTTTGTTAGAAAATGATACTGACAGCTAAATAGTAAACCAATACAGTGCTAGAGCAGACCTGGTGTACTGTCTGTCCTCAGCCACAGGCTTGGGAGGGATGCATTCTCCTCATTTTGTGCAATGCAGATCGCATTTCTTTTACATGCTGTTTGTGGCAGCCTTAAGGCCTTTGTGACAGTGGCTGTAGCTTGCTGAGATGTCAGTGAGATTGATCTCACTCTCCTTAGGCTGACAGTGATCTTGGGTGGAAGGTTTAGACCCTACAGCAGTTCTCCCCTGGTGAGTGCAGCTCAGTGTAGCCACAGACACTTAACAAGGTTGGGTTTGTGCAGAAGGAGGGCAGTAACTAAATTCAGAATGACCTACTTAGACTATGTGTATTGAGTTAGTAGGTACTGATGAAATTCAGTGTAAGAGCTACCAGGCAGTAAGAAAAGAAAACTATGATGACCTGTGTAGAGTCACCTTCAGCTGTACTCTTTCAGAGCAAGCAAGTTAATGGGTAAAGGTTTGGAAATGGATGTATCTGAACCATGGGTGTGAAATTTCAAATTGGTACATGCAGGGATTGTGCCTGCCTTTAAAAATCTGACTATAAAAGTGCAGGAGAAAATCATCCTCTACTGGTAACAATAAAGATGTTCTCCCCTGCCCCCCATTTCAAAGTGTTCATCTCTGCCAACTCACATACCTCTGGGAATCATGAAGGAAATAAGGAAACTGAGAGTCATCTGTGAGGAAATAGAGGGGGATTAATGTGCTCTCCTTAGTAACGTGTATGTGGGGTTTTCTGCATATCATTTGGCATTTGATGCACTTTGACATGATGGCAGTCTCACTGGGACATAGACATACCTCCTTGGAAGGAAATGCAAAATTTCGCTTCTGTTCTCGAAAGTTTCTTCTCCAGCATTTGAGAACAGAAACTTAGATGTGGATGTTTAGTATGAACTGTGACTGGCAAGGGCTGCTATGAAAAGATGAGCTGAGGCCCAAGTAGTTTACCATGTCTTAAGCCCCAAAGAGCTTTGCAGATGAAGACCTTGATTGATTTTATGAAGTGGATTAGTAGGTGATAGGAGCCTGCCGACCAGAGGTGATTTAGAGTAATGAGACCCTCTCCACATATGAGAGAATGATGCAGAGTTCTGGAGCTGCTAAGAAGGTTAGTTCCTGCAAAAAAAAAAGATGAAAGTATGAAAACTGAGAAATAACAGGGTGATGTGTGTGAATATGAGTTGTATGTAGCAAGTAACAATGTGATCAACACCTTGACACAGGTTGATTTATTTCAAGAGGAAAGAAACTCTACTACTGTGTGTTTCTAAGCTTGAAATCAACAGCTTCTGGTGTGGATAGAGCCCAGTTCTCAGTAAAGAAGGCTCTTGACATTGCACACATCCTTGAACCAGCAGTGTATGCACTTCAGAGCACTTCAGAGTCTGAGGCCTGCTGTAAATATTAGGACATCCCAAACAAAAACCAAGACCCTCATCAAAATTAATTAAACTATCATTAGTAAGCAGAAAATTATTTGTAATCAATGATTTGTTTGGTCTCTAGTCTATTCCCAGCCTCTTGGTTCTTATCTATAACATCTAAACTAACTAGAAGGACTTCTCAAAGTGAAACATAGCTGTCTCTGCACTATGTGCCTTTGCTACTCTTGAAAAACATTTTTTCCTGAGGAAATAACCAGCCATTCTTTTTATGTAACCCAGCATTTAATGGGGCTGTGCTTGAAGGGAAATCACTTTGGGGAACTTTGGTCATTACTCTCTAATCTCAGACATAATCATCTCCACAGGGGAGGGGCACTAGAGCAACAGGCAGCCAGAACATGGCAGCTAACATTATTGTTAGCAATCCAGGCTGTGTGGCTTTTTTGTTGGTCCGGGGGTAAAACTGCTGGACTCAACCCTTTTTCCTCTCATTTTTCATCAAGTCAATGGTGAAGCCAATAAATGTCAGATGAGTCACTGTGGCCACAGATTTGCCATGAGCCAAAAGCCCCTCCTTGCCCCCACATTAATGCTAGGCAGTGCAATGTGTAAAAGGTACATCACAGGATGTGTGGACACAGCTTTGCCCTGAACTGAGACCAGTGCTGCACCTTATCACAGTCTATAATTCTAGAGAAACTCATACAGAACAACATATTTACTACCATACATATAATACTCAGCACAGAACTGTGCAAGGCATTTATTTTAATCTTTGCAACCTGGGTGAAATATTTTCTTAAATCAAAAGCAGTGTGGCCAGCAGGTTGAGTGAGGGTTTTGTGCCCCTCTGCTCTGGTGAGATGGGCCTATCTGGAGTTCTGCATCCAGTTCTGAGGCCTCCATCAAAAAATACATGGATCTGTTGGAGCAAGTTGGGAGGAGGACCACTTCTCTTATGAAGACAGGCTGAGAGAGCTGGGGACTGTTCAGCCTGAAGAAGAGAAGGCTCCAGGGAGACATTATTCCATTGATACTTTAAGTGGACCTACAAGAGAGCTAGAAAAAGCCTTTTTTTCAGGGCATGTAGTGATAGGACAAGGGATGATGGCTTTAAATGGAAATAGGAAAGATTTAGATTAGATACTAGAATTCTTTACTGCAAATGTGGTGGAGCACTGGGGCAGGTTGCCCAGAGATGCTGTAGATACCCCATTGCTGGAAGTGTCCCAGGGCAGGTTGGAGGGAGATCTGAGCAATCTTGTCTTGAAGGTGTGTCTGCCCATGCCAGGAGGACTGCAAGCAGATGATCTTAAAGGTGCCTTCCAACCCAAACTATTCTGTGATTCTATGTTTCTCCCTTCTGTCCCTACGATGCCCACTCTTCTCTGTGATTGGATTATATTTTAAAGGAGGTTTAAATGCATCTTTCCATATGCTGAATAACAAGTGAATGGTGGTATCTATTCCAGAGTAAACATCAGTAGGTTTGGGGCTTTTTTGGTTTGTGTCAATATCTTTTTTATAAAGCCACGTGTCTGAAGAAAAGAATTCACATAGCTGTTAAGTACAGCTATTATGGATTTCTTTACAACAGGGCATGTAAGAAGAGACTGAAAGCTGAAGAAAACTTCCCAGGAGCACAAAATCTTGCTAATTTATTGACAGAGAAATTTCAAAAAGACTGCAAAGAACATCTGGCAGCTTCTGGTTTATATTTCTTCTTCCCTAAATATTTCCCTAAATAATTGGAGGACTTTAATTAAATTGCAATCTTAACTGTATTTATCACTGGACTTTTATGGAACCTTTCATCCTAGGGCAAATTATTTAAGTCACAAAACACTCCCAAGAGATGCACGTTTATGTTAATATAAGGGAAAGAAATAGAGAAAGCAGAAATAGTCCATTGACAAGACAACACAGGAAACTTGTTGCAGAGGGAGGAAGGAAGCCTGGGGTCTCTTGGGGTCTCTGGCAGTGTGCTGTAAACCAAGCTTGATCAAAACATAATATTTCTGCTTTTTATGACTTCAAAGCCCTTTTACAGGAAAAGGTGATTTATAATATAGGAACTATTGGCTAAAATATGCATGCACCTTTCCAAGGGCAAAAATAATTCTCTAACCTTCTGCAAATGTGATGCTTTTGTGGGGAAAGGTCACTGCACAGTTTCTTCTGCTCTGCCTAAAAATATCTCACAGTTATCAAGTAAACGTATTGCCAGATCCCAGAATGAGCCTCTTGAGTGCTCTTGACATCACAAATAAAGTTGCTTCTAAATAAATAAACAAGTAAGTAGTGTCATGTTGACCCTCCTGAATATTAAAAGCTTGAATTTTCCCCATGTCTCTCATTGAAATTACCATAATTTTATTTCAGCAGTTTTCAGAGAGCCCCTAGTGAAGCTATCTCCATGAGAAACTCTAAAAATCACCCTAGCCTTCTTATGAGCTTCCCACAATGTGCTACCCTTCTAAGCTCCACTGAACTAATTGCTTACCTTTGTGACCAGCATTTTTCTCCTTAGAGTTACTTCATGCAGCAGAACAGCTGCACTTCATGTGGCATGACTGTACTATTCCTTTGCAAACAGTACATCTATGTCTAAGTTCAGAGTGAAATTTAATGTTAGTGGTGCTTAAAGCAGGCTAGTTCTTACCCAAGTGAAACTTTGTCAAAGTGGAAGGTCAACAGCTTCATCAGAGCCATCTCCAAAATGCTCTTCTTTGAAGAGAGAAATATGCCCCTTTCCTACCTAGAAGTCAATTATACTTTGGATTAAAAAAAAAGGAAAAAAAACATTCCTCACCTGCCTGTTGATGAGACATTAATAATCCCTGTAGTACATAATACTCCTGAGCATAGAATTGCATCTGTTATTGAGCCTCATGTATCATTTCATAACTAGCATGATTATACCTGCAGGGAGGGGGTCAAGTATAGTTAATACACACACATGCAAGAGCTATTCCAGCAGGTACTGCTGGGACTTGCCATGTTATGTTTTGATTAACTTAGCTCTCCCCTATCCACTGTTCCTCTCTCAGAGGCTGTTGAAACCCAAAAAAGAATCTCTTTAACCAGAGATAAGAAGCCAGCTTGAGAATGTCATGCATTTCTCCTTCAAAGTGCCATATTTTTGTGTATTTGTTGTGGTGCCACAGGCACTAATAAGAGTGTTCCTAAGGGATATTACCTCTGGACTAAGCTGGAGCAGTCGTGTGCTGCTGTGACAGTACTGTCACCTTCAGAGCACTGGTGCTGGTGGCAGTGGTTCCTTCCCACAGAGGAGAGTCTGGGCCTTCTGTGAGGATCAAAACTTCTTCCAGCCATGGTCAGAAATGTTGTCACAGCATCCTGTGCCCAAGAAAGCCATTTAAAAGTCCTCTTGTCTCTTTTAAACTCCAACTTCTAAAGCAAGGGATGCAAATCCGGTAGTGTCTTGTTTCCTCCCTGCTCCCCCGCTAGGGACTAGTCAGGGATATTTCCACATCTCTTGTTGCTTTATAGTTGATTTTTCCTCTCGTTTCTCATCACCTGAAGCCAATTTATGTTGTATGTGTTTCAGCGGTTTTTGCTGGGAGAGGCATTAATATCCAGGGGACAGACAATGTGTTGAATCCATATCCTCTGTGCAGAAGAGAAAAACCTTTAATATTAGGGAAGTCACTGAACATGCAAAAGGTGAACTTACCTTTGTGTGTAACATCAGATGTGCTAGGAACTGCAGCTCAGAAAAGTTGGTTGTGCTGCTGGAAGCTGCCACAGAGAGTGACTTAACGCAAGAAAGAGACTTTATTTACTACAAAGGGGCTTGTAAGCAAGGACACAAAAAAAAATAAGTAAAAATATTAGAAAGGAGCATGTTTTGCTCTGTCATTTCACATAATAGCATGGCAAGAAGTTTTTCCTGGCAAGCAATTGTAAACGACTTCAATAAAAAAACACTCAGAGCATGGTTGAAATGTAACATTTAAATTCATAAATTAATCCCAAATGACAAAACTGCATGCATTAGACAGGAAAAAGAAATGGAATAATAGGTGGATGGAGGAAAGAGACTGGTATTGTTAAGCAAACATCAAATCTGTTTTTCCCTATTCCTTTTAATTGTCCAAGCCAGTGTAAAAAACCTAAAAAATCAAAACTGAGAAAAAATTCATCAATAGGGTCCAGAACTGAATAAGTATAACTTGCACTGTGACTGTCCCAGGATTATGTAAAATAACTTGATGCACAGATGTTGAGGAGCACCAGTGAGGAGCATGAAAATGGCTGTGCTGGATGTGAGGGCAATAGCAGTGCCAGACCACAACTTCCTCCTCCATACCACTATTTGAGTCCTGCTATAATTAACAATAATCACTGCTTTATCTCTTTCAAAGTGTAGCCAGGGACGTATGTGAAATCACTTAGTTGCTAATGAGGGATAATTTAATGACTGGTCAATCTGAGCCCCAGTGGAGCACTTGCATTTCCTGTCACATGCCGTCACCAGTCTGCTTTCTTAGCAGAAAGGCTGCTCACTGAGCAGGGGAGAGCTGACTCAGCCTCTGAGCACCTCTCCACCACTCCTGGTCAGCACAGAGCCAGCAGGAGCAGAGGTTGCCCCTGCTGTGTTATTGTTCCGGTCTACTCTTCCTATAACAGAGTAGGATCTCGCAGTCCAGTGATCTCCTGGTGTCACTTCTCCCAGCCACTTGTCTCCTCTCCTGCTGGGCCAGGCTGGGCAGCCCAGCTCATCCCAATATGGATGTGGCAGGGCAGCAGCAGCCAGTCCTGCAGGGCTGGCATCCAGAGGAACCCGCTGGTGACGGCTGAGGAGACAAAGCTGTGTCTTTCTCCCCCTGGGTGCCTGCCACGCTCTGTGCAGAGCTGTTGCTGACAGTTGGGTGCCAGAGGGTGTCTGTGATGCTGGGGAGGGGACAATGTGTCCCAGGACAGCATGGAGTGCCAGGCTTGCAGAGCTGGCTTTCAGGAGCAGCTCTTCTCTCACGCTGCTGGGGTCTAAAACCTCAGTGACAGAAACAAGTGCAGAACCAGCCCTTTGTTCACACCCACATTATCTAGAAGGTGTGCATCCAGAGGGACCTTGACAGGCTTCAGGAGCAGCCCCCTGTATCAATACAGGCTGAGGGATAACAGGGTTGAGAGCAGAGAAAGATTTGAGGGTACTGGTGCATAGAAATATAGGCATGTGCGATAAATGTGCACTGGCAGCCCAAAAGGCCAACCGTATCCGGGGCTGTATCAAAAGCAATATGAACAGCAGGTTGAGGGAGGTAATTTTGCACCTCTGCTCCTCTCTGGTGAGACCCCACCTGGAATTCTTTGTCCGGTCCTGGGGTCTCCGGCACAGAAAGGATGTGGTCCTTCTGCAGTGCGTTCACAGGGACCCAAAGATAATCTGGGGACTGGAACACCTCTCCTAAGATGAAAGGCTGACAGAGTTGGAGTTTTTCTGTGTAGAGAAGAGAAGGCTCTGGGAAGACATTACAGCACATTCCAGTACAAAAAGGAGGCCTTTTCTTATGACAGCTGGTGAGGTGTGTTTTACAAGGGCATGTAGTGATAGGACAAGGGGAGATGGCTTCAAACAGAAAGAGGGTAGATTTAGATTAGCTATTAGGAAGCAATTATTTACTCTGAGGGTGGTGAGGCACTGGAACAAGTTGTCCTGAGAAGCTGTGGGTGCCCCATCCCTGGAAGTGTTCCAGACCAGGTTGGACAGGGCTTAGAGCAACCTAGTCTAGTGGAAGGTGTCGCTGACACTGACAGGTGAGCTGCAACTAGATGATCTTTAATGTCTCTTCCTACCCAAAACATTCTGTTATTCAGGTTGAAGACTGCTTTAAGTGCTAATTCTTTCTTGAAACTATTCAGTTCATGATTTTGAAGTGTATAGATGGACTTGTTTCTCCCACTGTTGCCTACACAGCAGCTTCCTTCTGCTGATGCATGTAGCACTCTGATGTGGACACTATAGCCAGATCACACAAATCAACCCATCAGCTTGCACTGACTTTGTGTCTGGTCAAAGTTTGTTTTCCATGGCTGACAGTGTCTGTGCTGATCTCATGAGCAAGCTGACAGGCTGGGGAAGTTTAGCCTGACATAGCCCATGAAAAAGCCCAGCCAGCAGTGGACCTCTGCATGAGCTGCTGATAATCCCATTCCTTGAGCTCTCCTTGGTCAATTTAAAGCATTAGAAACAAATTTACAAATTGCAAAAAGGCAGTTTCTCATAAGATACTCAGTTACTATACTAAAACAGCAAGAACAGGCTGTAATAGTTATTTCAGCAAGCAGCGGAAACGTCAGTGACAGTGGTTTGGCCATTAAGAGCTCAGCTGAATTCCTGGTTGGTGCTGGACAGTGTGTTCTTCTTCCTGGGATAGTGGATGATTGCTGCAGATGATTCCAGCTTCCCCAAATTGCTAATTGCTGTTGTAGAGCACATGATGTTACAATGCTTCTCACTACCTGCGATAACAGAGGTGAACTTCTGCATGGAAATGCAGCAATGACACAGCAAAGACACAGCTGGTGCTTGGTGGGGAAACTGAGTCTCTGAGTCTTGTGTGGGTAGGTGTCAGAGGCCTGAGATGCCCCTTGCACTGGCCAGGTAGTGCTGGCATGTGGATGGAGGGCAGCTAGTGCTGCACTTGTTTACTGCATGCATGCTGCTATTTCCAACTCTGTGACTCCATCTGTGTTCCTCAGGGAGATTAAGGCTGCCCTTATTTCTGCGAATTCCCAGCTGAGATCATCCACAGCTTTAGTATCTGTGCTTCAGGAGGGCCGAGTCCCACCTTGCAAACAGGTTTATAATCAGTGCTGCCATGATGGCCATGATCTATGGCAACAGCACTCAGGGATATGCTGGTGACTAAAATGGATCAAACCATGTTTCTTCCCCACCCCCTTGGCACAGCAGAAACATGCACTAGACAGTTGTTTCCTCTTCAGGCAGTCATCAATGGGACCTCTGCCTATCCATCCCAGAGGACAAATTCCAGGAGGACTCATACAGGGAAAATAGCCTTGCTCTCTGCTAGCAGCCCTGGCTTGGTTGGAGCTGCCAAGATCCCCACAGTGTGAGGGAATTGATCACACATGCAAAAGGCTTGGTGGCCCCTTTGGTGGTGCTGTCACTGGGGTGAAACATGGCATGGAAGCAGATGGTGCTAATCCAGCTGGGAAATCAAATATAAATATAAAAACTTCTAGTTACTTTTGTAAGCAGAGAGGATGGCCTTCAGGAGGCTTCAGTAAGTGGGGCTGCAGTGCCTGAGATCATATGTGAACAGTTCTTCAGTGTGTGATGGCCATGTCAGCCCATGGAACCACCTACATCTGGCTGTTGGTGCTCAGAGCACAGCATCTGCCTGGGGTGCCAGAGGCCTCTCTGCCTAGCTCATGTGGAAAGGGATGCTGTGGAAAGTGCTGCAGGTGTTCTTCGGTTAACACTCCTGTGGAGCAAAAAAATAAAGGCAACATGTGTCTCTGCTCTTTTCCACTAGCCTTTAATAGGGCATTTTCCTTGCACTTTCAAAACCATATTGTGCAATGAAAGTACTGTCCCCCCTACTTTCAAATGAATGCAGTTATAGAATATGAATGGTTATAGTCTATGCATTTTTATCTCATTGTGTTCAATTTTTTTTCTTCCTCCTGTAGAAACCTTTCAAAAGTTGCATTTAGGTCTATCATTATGTGTTGAGTATTCAAGGGTAAAAGCAGGTACTGTGTCAGCTTGACCCAGGATGTTGACTCTCCTGCTGCTGAGTCGTGCATTATGGTGGAAGGACAGGCTGAAATTGAGCTAAAACTCATCTGTGTTTTCTGTTTTTCCTTAAGCGAGACCTTTTTTGTCTTCCTAGAACGAAAAATTTAAGACTTTAAATTTTGACTTGAAATGTCATTTTTGACAAACAGTTTTAGTACTACACTTTGGCAGACCTCCTGTGCCTTTTGCAAAAGAGCAAAACTAGCATAATCCTGTGTGGTTGGAGAAGTACACTTGCTAACCCAGATTGCTTTTGACCTAGATGGCAAGCTGCTGCCTGCCTGTCTGGCTTGGTTTCTAACAAGCCAGCTCCCACAGTTTGGGCAGCTGCCGTAACCCCCTTTCTCCAGAAAGACGTTAGGCACTTAGGTGAAATCTAGGTCAGCCAAACTGGAGAGGGAAAAAATCAAAACTTGTGTCTGAATAAAAATGTAGAAACACTGCATTTGAAAATGAAATTTCTCTGTTTAAGAAGTGCCTGTTGTGACAATTCTGTTAAAGCAGGACTGGCATTATTTCCCAAATTTTCAAGTTATTCAAATTTCCTTAATTGTTTGCTGATAATTGACTAAGCAGTTTGCCAAATGTTATGCCAGCCAGGGCTGGTAAGTGTTCTTTGTGCCTCTAAAATTTTATTTTCCCATTTCCACTGGATCACATTTTGAGATTTCAAGAAGAGAAGTTGATTGTGGAGAGTCACGATGGTGCTTTCTTTGATGACTTCTGAGGGGTTTTTTTTTAATTGCCCTACATAGACTGCACAAAAATAACTTTTCATTAGTATTTTATATATTTGCCCTAGTATAGAAAAGCAGTACCATCAGACCTTCACATAGGCCTTGTTTGCTTTTTGCCCTGAGTGTTGTTCTGTAAATAATAATGCCACTTTTATAAAACCTCAGGACAAGTCTTCTGTCCATTGGGTACGTTTCAGTGATGCTAAAACAGAAAACAATGAAGAAATCAATGGACCCACTGTCTCAGCATCTTAACATAATTTAACCAACAGGATATGACAAGAAGTTGCAGCTGACTTGTTTCAATGTGTAACATCTTTAAGCCTGCAGCTGATTTGTGTAAACAGTAATTTATTCAACAATCTCTTATACAAGGAGACTTCCTGTGAATTGCCTAATTTGAGGCAGAAAAAACACAGTGAGCAAAAATATCACTGGGAGAGCCTATAGCATGAAAGGAAAACAATAGGTGCTTTTCTCGCCTCTGATCACCAGCAGCAAACTGTGTTGAGAATATTCATCACAGAAGTTTGGTCTTCCAAAGCTATGGCTGCAAAGTCAGTTGCTTCCCCCCTGCTGCCTTCAAGCTTACTGCCTCCCCTGACCACTACGTCAGTGTGAGGTGTACACAGAAACTGGGACAGTTGACTGGGAAAAACAACAGTGACAAGTGACAGGGATGGAGTTGTTAACTCTGCACTTTCCTGAGCAGTGGAAAAAGAGCTTGAAAGCAAAGGAGGGAGGAAAGGGGGAAGAGGAAACAAGAAAGTATCAGAAAAACAAAACTGGCTAAGGAGTCAGTAGCAAAGATTAACAAGACTGGGAGTATGGCACTCCCATAAGGGGCAAAGTGGCTAGTTACAGGGAAATGGGGTGTGTTGTGTCTGTAATCTGGAGGAGTTTTTTATTTTTCCTTCAAGTGCATACATTAATTTGATATGTGGCAATAAATATGTTTTTCTGTCTTACTATGACCCAAATCCTGTAATTTTATAGAGGGAATAAATCAGAATTTATGTATTAATAATTGGTAGCATCATCACTACGTTTCCTGCAAATTGAGCTTTAGATTTCATGGTACCATAATCATGTTCAGAAAAATTACCTCTAATCTAGAGTAAAGCTACCAGATAGGAAACAAAAAGCCCACAGATAAACCCATCAAATGAAAGGGGGCAGGGGAGGCTCTCCACCCCTCCACTGCAATGTCCCTGTAAGAAGGGCTGGTATTGGGGCTGGGTCTCCACACATCCCACCCCACCACAGCATCATGAATAGGTACATTCCCAAATGATACAGCAAGCCTTGTGTCTTGTAGAAAGACAGCACGATAACTTAAAAATTATGTTAGTGAGAATGGCTGCAGGTTTAACATTGGTCTATGATTTGGATTTGCAGCTTGTTCAAGAGATGCTGCCTGTTTCCATTCTGAAACCTTGCAGCACAGAGCAGCACGCTGCACTCTGGTGATGCTCGGCTCAGCTCAACTCAGCCCAAGCAATCCTGCAGTAAGTGTAACAGCAGCTGAAGTGGTTTTACAGGTTCCTGACCCTGTCTCACACACAGCTGAGGCAATGATTTTTCTGCAAGGATTTGTATGCCTGTTTCCAGTGACTCCTCTCTGCCTTCAGTCCCCTGTCCTACAAGTGTGTGCTCTGCAGAAGGCCATGGTTTCAGCCCGGATACAAAACCTTTGAAGAACTGACCCACTTGGATCTGTTTTGTCTTAATTTTTTTTTAGTTTTCTACTCCTACCCGTATCCTGTGTGCTTGCTCCCAGCTTGCTAAACCTTCATACTGGTTGCGAAGAACTTAATATGCTGAGGGGACCCATTTCTTCACACTCCTACACAACTTTAAAGATGAACTTTTTATGGGATATTCCAAATAATAAGAAATCCCCACAATGACTGTATGGCTGACTTCTATTTTAGAGTTGTGCAATCAAAATCATCCTAGCTACATGTCAGCACAAACAGAGTTTTACATTTCTTGGGACTGGTAAGTTAGGCTGTGTTTAAGAGGAAGACGTGTGTTTTGCCAGTAGCATACTCTGGGAGGTTTTTTTGCCCATAACATTTTCTGGTTTTCTCCCAAGGGCCTCTTTCAGTACACTGGCAACTGTTCTCTTCAATAAGACAAGCATTAACATACAAAAACTTCAGTTCATGTCCATACTCCACTTTGGCTTCTCTTACATGTCCTATGGGAAATCCTTGGCATATGTAGCTGGCACTGCAGCCCAGTTTATATCAATCTCTAAAATTATGATATTTAATTGAATGAAAGGTGAGCTGATATAGAAATATGTGGGTAAACAGAAAGAGATGCGCCATACAGATGTTCATGAAACAATTACTTATGTTCAGCAAATGTCTTTATGTGAACATCACAGTGACAAAATAAAAAATGTTTTGTCATGCTAATGGTATGGCAAGGTCATGTGTAGCTCAAACACATGAGGAAAGAATACTAAGAAGATATTAGTGCATTGGTGAGTTTTGAGAACAGCAGATTTTGTGTCAGTATTAAGCCTCTGGCCATCCCATTTATTTTGTAGACCTTAGTTCTGAAATTATTATCTTATGATGGGAGTGGTAGATAAGCAATTAGCAGATAACTCTGCACAGAACAAGCTACTTGTTCTGCAGTAGTGCTCAGAGGCACAGAGTGTATCACCATTTTTCCGTAGAGTCTCTGTGTTTAATTAATAATCCCTAAAGGTGACAGACTCTAGTGCTTGCCTTTTCCTTCTTTTTCACCCTTTTATTTAATTCTTTGGCTTTTCCACTGTAATCCACTAGAACTGCTAAAGAGGAGGAAATATTCTCTGCCCATAGCTTGCCTGTTTCTGCCATAAGTGTCTTGGGTTTAATCAAATGTGTGACTGAGGTGTGAAACTGTGATACACATGAGTGAATATTATCTTATGTCAGAAGTGTCCTAAGTGAAAAAAGTGGGGGTTTTTTATGGAGACTGTGAAGACTATGAAGAGCATTTTATGCTGCCTCAGGACGAACAGTCTGAGCTCCACCTTTCAAGCCCTCTCCATGTGATAAAAGATACTTGTGCCGTTTGCCCTGATAGTGTGACGCAGGTGTGCAGCCACATGTGGGCGAGGAAGTGAAGGCAGATCAACTCCAATGCAGAAGGTTGTAAGAAGTGTGTTTCCCTAATCAGATTCTAGTTTTGTTGGAAACTGTTTTGTGCTGCTCAACATCTTTTTAACTCTGTCTCATAGTTGCTGGGGAAGCAAGGACAGTTCCCATGCTGCTCAATGCACAATGCAAGCTCAATTAGGCAACCTGCTTCTAGCTACTGCCTCCAAACTCCTGCTTTGGGACAAGTTATTTCTGTACTTGAAAGGGGCAGCTGAGTCATGATGCCTTTGCTTACCTTCTGACTGGAGTAGCTGGATTGCCAGCCACATTTGGAGACAACAGGACAGACAGAGCTCTCATTTGGGCTCAGAAATCTCTTTTCTGCACCATAAGGAGTGCAGAAAGCTGCCAAATTCCCTATGAGGGAAAAATCAGTGGATGAGAACAAAAATAATTTCAGATCACTGTTCTGTCTCAGACATACCGCTCCCTTAAAAATCTGCTTTGATTCACATTCCATGCTCTGTTTCTTTGTCTCCCAGTTAAAGATTCAGGCAAGACAGAATGACTACTTTGATTTTTGTGGAAGCTCTTGTCAGACACCACATGGCTGTGTCCTAGTTGCCCTGAATCATTCTAGTTTGGGGCTAGGTTGTCTGAGTTACCTTATGTGCTTTTCAGCAGTTCTGTACAGGGACCTGCATTTTGGTTGAATTGGCCTTGAAAAAAAATCCTCACTCTTATAAATATTTTGACCTGCTGCCGGGCTATAGAAATCTATTCTTAGATCAGATGATGCTATGGCAACTGTCCCTGCAATATGACACAGTAGCAAGAATTATGTCTTCTTTTAATCTGTAGTTCCCAAAATATCTGCTGCACATCCCAAGCCACCTGGCTTTCCCCACCCTCTTCAGAGCCAGGAAAGCAGCTCCTTCCCAATTTATTTTTCTAGTTCAGTCTGAGGCAAAACCGTCTTAAGCCAATTTAAGTGGATCTGAAACAACCTACTCAGTCCCAGCTGTCATAACCTATATAGCAGGATATTCCCCTTACTTTTCTATGACACTTTCCCAGTTGCTCTTACAATCTCATTTCCCCTCAGGACTTCCTAAATAATCCTGTGACATGGGCTCTATCATACCCTATATTCCTCTTTGTATATCCCACCAAAGGTGAGTCGTCAACTTGAAAACATCTGTTTGCACTTTTTTCAATCAATATAACATGCCATTTATTCAGAAGCTAACATTTTTACACACAGCCTTTTCTGACAAGACTTACTTGTATTTTATTTATTGATTTATGTCCTTTACAGTAGCTAGATTTTTTGGAGCCCATATATGTCAAGAGCTTGCTTTAGTTGGAATGTACCTATGCCCATCCAAAGAGATGGGCTCTTCCTGAAAGAGCTGAAGACCTGGTGTTATAAACATGCTCTGAATTAATCATTACATATTCAGGACTGTTAGCAACAGACCTATAGAAAAATCTGAAAATTTTCACCTCTTCTGATCCATGCTTATTACCTTCTAATTTCCCAAGTACACAGTGGGCTCGTACATGGCATCTTGCTAGTAATTGGGAGCTGCAAGTGCTGTTTGCTTGAGTACTGAGCCACCTACAAGTTTCACAGCATTTGGTGAATAACTGGAGGATTTGTGTGTTCAGTACATCCCATATGCCATGACTGTCTTCAAGTGGCAATACAGTGATAGCAACAGTATGGCTATTAAAAAGTTCTGTAGATAACAGATAAATTCACCCCTTGTGTAGCCCCACTGACAAATGACCTGCAGGTGGAAAAGTAGCACACAAGGCTGTAGGATGTAAAGGGGTTCTTCCTGCTATCCTGTTTGGGCTCTCTTTGTTCTGCTGCCCTGACAGAATGCCACTTGTGTGTGTGTGGCACTAATGTCCTGAGGCGTGGCTGATAATACCATTTACAGCTCTTCAGTGGGGTCCCACAGGCATTAGAAAAGTAAATTGTCATTGCTAAAATGTGGGCATGAACAAAAATACTTGCCCTGATTTCTCTGCCATAGTAATCATAATTTCTAGTATAAATTATATTAACCTTCTTCCTCTCATAAAAAGTGTTTTAACCCTTTAGGGAGAAAGAACAGGGTAACAGACTAAGTATAATGTCCTATGTTTTAAAATTTATCGCTGTGCCTCCAATTTCTTCTTTATTTTACTGAAAGCCTTTTAAGGGCACTATCCTTTTACGCAATGCAATGCACTGATACTTTTGTATCAAGTTTCCCTTACTGTAATGTAAATCCTCTAAAATATATGCCCTTCACATTATGCCTATTCCTTCCAGCTTTCCAGTTGTCTTCCAGCACCATAGGAGGATGGACCACCAAACATTAGTCTGACAGGGGTAAGGGAGGGAAGGGTGAGCAGATAGCAGTGCAGAGTCCTTCTCTGCCCCAGCTGCAGAGTGAGGGGTGTAGAGTGGAGCACTTTCACTCTTTGTTGGCACCTGTTAACTAGGACACAGCTCTGAGCTCAATGCTCGTGCCTCAGGTGAGCACCCAGAGCCATCTGTCTCCCCAGCCTGCCATGCTGCCATCCAGCAGGTACTGAATCATCCAGGCAGCAGGGAATGTCTCCAGGAGGAAAGAAAGCAATAGCCCAACATATTCACTGCAAGAATATGGCCCTTCAGCCCCCAAGGCCAGTAGCCTTTCTGCTAGGATCTGAGCAAACCTCCTTGCTCCAACAGCTTTGGGGTTAATCAAGCTATGCTTTTTTTTTTTTTCCAAAGACAAAACTACATCCCTGGCAACAAACACTCTATTGCTTTAACATGGCCTAAGCCCATATTTTACCAAAATACCCATGGGCAGGCTGAAGCTCCTCTGTATGTGATGTGGCTGTGGCTGTGCCCTGGCCGCTCTGACTGAAGCCAGAGCTCGTATGTTTGCAAAATTTCTCTTCTGTTTGCCTGTATAAATAATTCTTTGTGGTGCATATGTGTTTACATAGTTAGTCTGAATTTTCTGAAGTTTCTAGGGGTGCAGAAGGGGGAAGAAGCATAAACCCCACTGGGATTAACCCCGTCTGATTGTGCACAGCTCTACCTTTGTGTGTTTTTCCAACTCAGTCCTCCCCTCCCTCCTCTCACACTCACTGGCAGATTTAGCCGAACCAGCAGTGACTAATTGCATCAGGTCAATGGCAGGGCAGCGGCTCCCTCCCCCTCAGCGCCTTTCCCTTCCCTCTCCACCCGAGATGCTTTCTGGAGGAGACAGTCAGAGCTGCATGGCTTTGAGGTTTTTCTGGATGGGGTCCTGCGTGCTTGGGCACTGGGCACTGGTGTCCTGCCATATCTGAGCAACCTACAGCACTTGGGTTTTGGTGAAGGAAGTGAAAGCCACGGAGGCAGTCTATATGACTGGCTTCCCAGGACTTGGGTTTAATCAATCCTTGATGCTTTGTATCATGCCTTTTTGTTATTACCATTCATCATGCATTTAAAATGTGTCTCTAACCAGGTAATTATTTTATCCTTAAGTGAAGCATGCACTCCAGCACCTGTCATTAGCAGCACCATGTGTTCAGTTTATGCTATAGATCTTCAAGTGCTATATTTGGATGTCTTTGTCATAAAATACCTCAGCTACCCTGTGAAGGCCTCAGACAGCCCTTTGATGAACTCCAGACATCCTCCTCATTGGCCCATTATCTTGTTGTTTACCAGTTGCACTCTCAATCACCTATTATATTAATTGCAACGTTCCAATAATTAGATTTCCTGTTTTTCAGGCCTGTGCGCTATTATTTCAGCCTTCCACAACACATAGACCTGGAATGAATGCTGCCAATTTGCATTCATACTAACCAAATGCAAACAGAGCAAACTTCTTGAGAGCTGGGAAGGACACCGATGTCTGCAAGGACACCAGGCACTGTGTGGCAGCTGCACTTTCCCTGCACAGACTTCCCCACTGAAGAAAAAATTTGACCCTCTAGTTCCACTTTAACCTGCAAGAATTGAGATTTCTCAAGCCACTATCCAACTGCATCATGACTACCAGCAGTGGTGGTTTCATTGTTTCTTTAGCATCTATTTTCTAAACGCAATGTTACTCAGTCTTTCTCACACAAGATCTCCTGGAAGCTTCCTTTTTTTCCCCCCTTTAATAAATCTTGCCATTCAAAATCAGTTACTCTATATGCAATTTGCCATAGAAAATATTTGTAGTACCATTTTACTTCTATAGAAATGAGTCTATTTCCTGTAGGAATAATATACAGTAAGTGCACTTTATTCCACTGCATCTGTTACATTGAAAACACTCTCTTGAGTTTAGGCATTTTTGTGTCCTTCTATGAAAATGCGTGAACTTGTTCCGGTTATGGAAACATTGAAGGATCTGCCTGACTGTTTACTTCCAGACCACACCCCAACCCCACCCTGCCGCCCCGCCTTCCTCACCCTCTCCATTACAAAGCTTCCTACACCTTCAGTGTTTATGCCGATGAAGTCAGTGGAGGAATCCTTTCTGCCAAATGAAGTTTTACTCATTAAGCAGCAATTTGTTGTTATATTTAGCACAGGTTTCCTCACTAGACAGACTCTACAGCGTATCCCAGAAAGTACCTTTCGTTTCTGTGGGAGCTTTGTGTGGGTTGCTTATGAAATTCTACCTGTTGTGCATATTCTCCCCCAAGGACTAAGCCAGAGCAGAGACACTTCAGTGAAGCTTTTGACTCAGCTAGCACTGAAATTTTTCCAGCTCTGGCAAATAAATAGCAGCATGGTAAGCAGTCTGAGAAATCCAGCACAGATGGCACTAGAAAACACCAAGGAAACTGCAATGGGAGCAGGAGTTAGGGACCGCAGGGCACTGACTGGGTGCACTGGAAGAGATAGCATGCTATGGTCTGCGCAGGACTGTGAAAGGCACTGATATGTCCAGGACCCTCCACACCTCAGCAGTTTAGCTGGGGCTAATCATCAGACCTTTTCCTGGCCCAGTGTGGGCTAGTGTCTCAATCAGATGCTGTATTTTGGCATAGGAAAGAATGTGTGAACAACACATGGTGGGGGTCAGAGGGCTGGGGCTAGAATGGAGCAACATTCTAGTGTGAAGGAGAGATAGAATAGGCTGTGCTTGCACACTGATGTCATTCTTCATAGGAGATGAGAATTTTATAGTTATTTCACAGTCTTTAGAAACACATATTTACTCAGTAATAACAGGAGTTTTTTAAAAACCCTATTAAAATAATAGTGCCTGCTTTAGTCCTTCTTCTGGGAAAATGAAAAATTCAATGGGTTTTTAGGCTAAATACATCATTCTCTGTTCTTATCAAATACGCAACATGTTTCCTACTACATACCTTCTACAGTATCTTTTAGTTCCCTTTAAAATACTCCTCTTGTTAAGAGCAGAGAGATACATCTGATAGTGGTATCACAATAACATTCCTCAAGGGCTACACGAATAGTTCCTTTTTCTTCTTCTCCTCCTCCTCTTCCTCCTCCTTCTTCTCCTCCTCCTACTTTCCCAGATTAAGTAACATCTACTTTAATAATGCATTGCTGGATTTGAGGTCCAAGTACTAGTGAGGGCTCAGCTGAGACCTAATTCCACATTTGCTATCTTCTGAGAAACTGGGAGTGAGAATTTATTTGTTCCACGGTGGACAACATTAAATGGAGAGGAGCTGCCAGCTGTAAACTACTCCTTGCCTGCAATATGAGTCATGTTTCTAGGCACATATTTTTTTCCTGGTAAAAAATAATAAAGCAAGTCTTCAATATCAGTAGAAAATACCGTGCATTTCCACTCTTCTTAACTAGAACAAGTATTATCTTTTTCCTGCAGTGCAGCTTAGAGCAAATATACTCACACAGTTGAGGGAAGACTCAGTTGGCAGAACAATACAAAGATCACAGCAGAAAACAGACAATTATCACAGCTTCTTGGGAGCCAGTCACTAAATCCTTTTCTTAAAAGAAAGGAACATGTATGTACCTCAGAACACAGAGAAATTCCTTTTTTCAAGAAGGTATTGCTGTATAAAAGACCAGAATAAGCATTTTATAAATGAATTGCTTTTAATATAACAATTTTACTGCCTAATTGCATTCCAGAAGCAATTATCTCTTGTAATATGTGTTCTGGAGGTAATGGAGATAGAAAAAAATGCCTCTGAATTAATGACAACTTAAAATCTTCTGCATCAAAAGCCCTTTATGTGCCAGACTTTTCACACATAGCTGTGTCTGCAAAGCTGGTTTGGCTGATGAGGTGCATGGCTGCTGACTTCCAGGGCTGAACTCCTGGAATGTAGTGTCAGTTGCTTCCTACAGATCAGGTTCTTTGCAAATCTGAGCAATGCTACATGGTTTTTCACCAGGATCTGAATGCTGGCACAAAGTCTTTGTCCCCAGAAATGCTCTTGACCAGGAAAGCTTTGATTTCAAACCCCACTCCCACCCTTCCAGGACAGGAACCATCAAAATTACATTTTTGTTAACATGATCTTGTTATCAAATCCTTGCCCAACTGAGTTCTAAACCTGCCATATAATTGCATTTTATAATCACCATGTAACCACATTCTTTAAGTACTTTTTTTCCGCGGGGCAGAGGCCCTGGCTGTGCTGTGGTAGACTGGTAGGTTTAAGTTTCTGTTCTTTTCTACACACTCCAATCTGTGTGTGGAGTCTGATTTACTATATAGTTAGCTAGCCAAGGTAAAGGGTATGGGTAAATCTAGGTCCTTTATGGCCAGCTTAATCTGGTGTCAAGCATCCCAGTTTCCTTACAAGCTTTTGTGAAGTGTTAGGGCTGCCTCTGCTGTAACTTCACAGAACTAGCTAGCATGACTGGAAAAACACACCCTTCTTGGGTATCATGGGAACGCATCTAGCAAATCACTGGATACTAGGATCACAGAATAGTTTGGATTGGAAGTGATCTTAAAGGTCATCTAGTTCCAAACCCCAAAAGACCAAGCTGCGCAAAGCCTCATCCAACCTGGCCTTGAACACTTTCAGGGATGGAGCAACCACAGCTTCTCTGGGCAGCCTGTGCCAGTATCTCACCACTCTCTCAGTAAAGAATTTCTTCTTAGCACCCACTCTAAATCCCTGCTCTTTTAGTGTAAAAATGTCCTCCCCTTGTCCTATCATTACCTGTCTTTGCAAAAAGTCTGTCTCCCTTTTTCATAAACCCCCTTTAAGTACTGAAAAACCACAAGGAAAACTTAAAATCAACCAAAATATATTTTTTTTGAAGATTGTTGTTCTACAAGTGCTCCATCCCTACACACTAGCTAAGAAACAGTGATTTTTTTTTTCCTCTGTGTACCAAAAAAGTGCATGAATTTTTCTTAGGTGACATACATAGGGTTCCTAATCTGCTAGTCACCACTAACAGCTTGCTAGCTAACATATTTATACATCCGACTTTGAAAACACCATCCATGTCTACTGCCCAGCACACATGTCCACCAGAGTTCAAAGCCAGATTCCTGCTTGAACATTTTTCAGAACCTCTACGTAATTCAGGTTGAGGAATTACATACAGACAACTTTGCACTTTCAAAGTTCACAACTTCTTGTCTCTGTAGAAAGTATGTAGTGTAGAACATATCTAGGTGTGCTAAATTTGAGGGCTGCACAGAGACTGTGTCCCACACACTTAGCAGTTGGAAGCCACATGTACCTGCCACACAAGGTGAGCAAAGAGTCCTCAGCTAATTTTGAGAATTGTTACAGAGGCATATAGAAACTTTCTTTTCAGAAGGGATTAAGAAAAACTGATCATTTTTGTGGTGTTCTACTAAATCTGTTAATTGGGAAGTTATTCTACACAAAACTGAGCATCAAGCGCCTGCCTTTGCAAAAGCACACTGTTACTCTTCAGGCTACTTTATGTCAGAGCATATCTTGTTAACCATCTTGTTACATCAGAGCCCACTGCATTTCTCTCTTTTGCTGCAAGGAAAAGAGGGGAATGCAATGGGCTCTGATGTAACAAAACTCCACTAGAGGTGGACCAACCTGCTTTGATCTATAACACTCCTACAGGAAAGGTGTAAAAGTTGCAAAGCTCTCAGAGCTACTTTCAGAGGTAAATATTGAGTTGTCATGAATTTAGCAATGACAACATATAATCTCAGAAAAATACACTGTATGAAAGAAAGTTCCTACAAGTAACTATAGTGGGGAAAACAGGAAGGGGTTTGCCTGAATCTATTCTCAGTTGCTTCCCTTCATACAGATAAATAAGTGAATGTTCTGCTGTATTTTCTTCATTCTAGGAGGCAAAAATACTCAGAGAAGATCTATTATTATTTTACTCAGTCTTCCCCCTATGAAGGGAACTGAGAAACAATCACAGCATTTACATCTGAAAGATGGACTTTGAAGTCAGACAAAAAATTCTGTCTTCTTCTGTCTTCCTCTCTTTCTGTGTTCTACTTGGTTGGTGCAATAATATTGTGTTGCTTACAGGCATCTGTAAAATAATAAGGTGGTACCCTAAAATTAGATCAATTGGGCATTCACCTGGTAGCCATGGATCATATTGTAATGATGAGGATAAATCAGAGCAGATGCCTCTTGGAAGTTTCCTGAGGGCTTCTTTGATGATAGCACAGTCTCACTTCATTCACAGAGAAGGAAGGTCCAGGCCAGGCACTTCCTGAAGGCAAACAAATGGTCTACCCAAGGTCTTGGAGCCCTGTTTACCATGAGAAAATATCTACAGAGCCACCAGCCATGAGCTGATTGATCTGTGCATGTAATTAGGGTTCACAGCTGCATGGTACAGAGCAGGCAGAATAACAGGACCATTTGTTACTACTAACAAATTATTATTAATAAATTGGTCTTCTATTACTGGTGTGTTAAAATATGTCCTAAAGCTCATACAATAGAAATCTTTTCATTTTCTTCTTTTGAAACTGTTTTTTCAAAGTTTTTTTTAGAAATGAATCATTAAAACAATAGTTCTGCTTACTGTATCTATCCTAATTTTACCATCCTTTCCCCTTTTTCTGATCAGTGATTTCACTATTTTCTGCATCATTAAAGGCCCACTCTGCAGGAAGCTGGAGGTAATGCTTCATGTCTCTTCATCTACTCTCATGTTCAAAACTGC
>VXBB01013019.1:0-15863 GCA_013399915.1 Illadopsis cleaveri
ACAGGTTGTAGGGATAACACACATGTTGAAGGGAGCTCACACAGGGCTACAGGGATAATACAGAGCCTGAAGGGAGCTCACACAGGGTTGCAGGAGCACAGTAGTGGCTGAGGGAGCTCACCAGCAGCTCTTGGCCTGCTCCCACTCATAGTGCAGCACGAGCCATGGGTACCATGTACCTCAGTGTACCCCCAGCCTGCTGCCTTCAGCCCCCTGTGAGCTCTTTGGCTCCCTAGTATCACCCCAGCCACAGGGCCTGCCTGCCCCACACAGCCCCTAGCAAGGTTCTGGGGACACCAGAGTGCTCCTGTGCCCAGTGACAGCCACAGTGTTGAGTGCTGAGCTGTCACCCTGAAATGCAGCTGCAATGGAGCATCTCCCAGTGATATTCCAGCTGCTGGGCTGTACCAGCCCCCAAACCTTGCACATCCCCCAAATACAGCCACAGCACACACCCAGAACCAAGGTGCACCTTCACCTCTCACCTTGGAGCACACAGGAGGGTACTCACACTTCTCTAACCTGGATCCTACTCCAGCACCACAAGAAACTTTTTGGATCCAACATCAACACCCCGGGCTACTGGAGGGCATCCCTGCCCATGGCAGTGAGTGGAACAAGATGAGATTTAAGGTCCCTTCCAACCCAAACCACGCTGTGATTCTGTGTTTTAGCCAGCTCTGGAGGAAAAAGGTGTCTCCTGTGGCTGTGCAAACTGGTGATGGGTGGGAGCCAAGAGGGGATGTCCTGATGGGGAGCAATCAGACCCCACTGCTCCTCCTCCCCCAGAGCGTATTTAGAGCTTTCAGAAAGAAACAAAACTTGTTTATCTTAACGCTAATCAATTTATGGCAATCAAAATAAAATCCATTAGGAGCCATTCTCCATTTGAATTTCAAAGAGGCTTCTGACCCCAGGAGGCTCCCAGCTGATTGATTAGAAATTTCTGACACTAATGTGTGTCTTCGAAGGGTCCAGTGTGGCTTTAATTCCTCTCTCCTGAGACACTGATTGTGTGTTAACATCTGTCAGCCCCTTCCTGCACTTAGGGGAGGGGAAATTCATGAGCACACGGAGTTGCCTGGCACAGCTGGGGAGAAATCGGCATTTGCTGGCTTAAACAGCTTCCAGGAATCCCCTGGGGCAAATAATTTGCATGATCCTTTTCTCCTTGGGCAAAAAAAAAAAAAAAGAGCTGGAGTGCACCAAGAAATGAAAAGCAGAGATGCAGAGTGGGGGCAGAGAGTGGAGGGTTAGAGCTCAGGGCTGGGATTTGGCTTTTGCATCCCAGCTTTGCCCCTGACTCTTGTGTCCCTTAAAGCCATTGGAAACACAGGATGGCTTGGGTTGGGAGGGACCTTAAAGATAATCTTGTTCCAACTCCTCTGCCATGGGCAGGAACACCTTCCACTCCTCCCTGGCTTCCTCCAGAAAAACCACAGATGGCACAAGGGGAAAAAAAAATAAAAATCTCAAACCCAAGACACACTCACATTGTTCCCAGGCTTTTCTTTTTAACCACATTCCCAGTTGGGAATGTACAACCTTCACTTTTGGTGGGCAGGAATTCATATCCTTCAGGGGTATTGCATGACCCAAAGTGGATTAAGATCAGTCCTGGGCAGTCCCTGGGAAATCCTGCTCCCCCTCAGTGGAGGGGAAACAGCAATGAAACATCTAGGAGAAGTGATTTTTGTCTGGAGAGGTGATTTTTGTCTGGAGACAGATGTAGAGAGGAGCCTTCATTCTCCGGGATGGAGCACACGTGGGCCACCAGAGGTTTGTAAAGTGGTGATGAGCACACCTGTCCCCACCTGGGGACAGACAAAGCACAGAGCTCCTGGTCCTGCCATGGGCTCCTGCCCAGCTGGGGAACATTTCCTGCATGTGCAGGTTCCTCCCAGCCCTCCTGCCTTGAGGGCAGCACCCTGCTGACCACAGAGCCCTTTCCTGGAGCTGGACACACACGGCTGGGCAAGAAAGGGCTTTTTTTTTGGTGGGGAGATTACAATAATTGACCCAACACGGGAGGGGTTTGACCCATCACCCCACAGCTCTTTGTCTGATGCAGAAAAGCTGAGGGTGGTCAAACAGGCTCAGCATCCATCCCTGGAGGGGATCCATGGGGGGACAGCAAGGGAACAGCGTAATCCCTCACGTGCTTTTTCATCTGCACAAAGGAAAAGGGTGGAGAAGGGCCGGGAGGAGAAGGGGTAAATCTGTTCCTGCAAGGGAAGCAGCCAGAGCAACAGCCAGGAGCTCCCTGCTGCCTCCACCCCCGCTGCCGCTGACATCCATCCATCCATCCATCCATCCATCCCCCGTGCGGCTCCCGGGGAGGATGGAGCAGCTCTCACTTTCAGCAGATTAAAGCAGCTAATCTGGTTAATGAAGGCAAATCAGCCCGGCGCTGCTGCTCCTGCCTGCAGCAGGGCGGGGGTCACGGAGCACAGCTCACCTTGGGGCTGATGCAGCGTCCTCAGGGATGGGCTGGGCTGTCACTGTCACTGTCACCAGGGCAGCACGTGTGACAGGAGGCGCCCGCGGCTCGCAGGAACCTTTGATCCCAGCCAGGAGACACTGCCCGGTGCTGGGTGCAGGGTGGGACACGGAGGATGGGTGTGGGTGGGGTGAAGGTGCTCAGGCAGGGCAGGGGGGAAACAAAGGCTGTCCCGGGATGTGCTGTGGCTCTGCATTACAGACGGCACAGAGCAGGGAACAGGATGAGCTTTAACATGAGCTTTTTGTCCCCTCCACCCCAAAGCAGCCCATGATCCAAAGGATGCTGTGCTGGACATTTGCTGTCCCTCAGGCCCTCCTGCAGCCCGGCAGGCAGTGGAGGGGAGCTCCAGTCTCTCCACCCAGACACCAGGAGTGTTGCTGGGATGGTTATCACAGAATCACAGAATTTCTAGGTTGGAAGAGACCTTCAAGATCATCGAGTCCAACCCATGCTCCAACACCTCAACTAGATTANNNAAAATAACTTCATATGGGAACTTACAGATTGCTCCTTAGCAGCACTTAAAAGAAATGACAGGCCAGCTTTTTTCCCTGCTCCTCCAAGGGAGGAACCATTGCTGCCAAGGCTGTCACACCCTGGGGACACCTCCCTCCTTCTCCACCAGCATCACCAGCTGGGCAGCCCAGAGCCTGTGACATGGACAGGGGATGTGTTGTCTTAATCTTTTCCATCCTTCTGATGTTTGCATTTTTGTAGTGAAGTTTCTCACCGACTTTTTAAGTAAACAAAAAGTGATGTTTTGAAAACTGCACCTTCTTTTCTGGAGGAAGGACAATTGACAGACTTCTANCTGGGGTTGTTTAGCCTGGAGAAAAGGAGACTCAGAGGTGACCTTATCACTCTCTATAACTCCCTGAAGGGTGGCTGTGCTCAGGTGGGGTTGGTCTCTTTCTCCAGGCAGCACTGACAGAACAAGAGGACACAGTCTCAAGCTGCACCAAGGGAAATATAGGCTGGATATTAGGAAAAAGTTTTTCACAGGAAGAGTGATAAAGTACTGGAATGGTTTCCCCGGGGAGGTGGTGGAGTCACCATCCCTGGATGTGTTTAAAAAAAGACTGGATGTGGCACTTGGTGCCGTAATCTAGTTGAGGTGTTGGAGCATGGGTTGGACTGGATGGTCTTGAAGGTCTCTTCCAACCTAGAAATTCTGTGATTCTGTGATTCTGTGAAGAGCTGTTGGGCAAGACCTGGGTGGACACTGGGAAGACACTGCCCCTGCTCTCACAGGCACTGCTGGCTCTTCTCAATGCCCCTGGGGCACAGCCTGGCACAGATTTGGGGCTCAGGCTCCTGCCCCACTCTTTGATACCCCAGTGGCTGGTCCTCAGCTGAAGGAGCACTCAGCAATGAACCATCTTGTCTGACACGCTCCAAAACGTGGAGAAGTCCCTCATCTCATTAGCTTGCTCTAGTGGTTAATCACTTAGAAACACATGCCTAAGTTTTTTTTAATTTGTTTAGCTTCAGTTTAACCCTACCAGTTCTTGTTATCCCTTCCTTTGGCAGATCAAAAGCCCTTTAGAGGCTGGGCTTTCCTCTTGGTAATCATCTCACCTAATCTTCATTATGAGAAGCCACTGAGCTACTGAGTTTTTCAGTCCCCAACAGAAGGGCATTTTCCATGGCTCTTGGAATGACATTTGTCTTTTCCTGCAGCATCCACCAGGTTTGTTTTTCATATCCCACTTGAACCCTGCAGAGCAGGGTGCTCTGCTCACCTGGAGGCATTTTTCTCACCTTGGAGGCATTTTTGGTCACCTGGAGGCATTTTTGCTCACCTTGGAGGCATTTTTGCTCACCTGGAGGCATTTTTGCTCACCTTGGAGGCATTTTTGCTCACCTGGAGGCACTTTTGCTCACCTTGGAGGCATTTTTGCTCACCTGGAGGTATTTTTGCTCACCTTGGAGGCATTTTTGCTCACCTGGAGGTATTTTTGCTCACCTTGGAGGCATTTTTCTGACCTCAGGCTACAGGACATGCAAATTTTACACTTAAATTCTTCATCTGAGACGTGGCTGGGCATGACCTCCAAAATTTCCTCACTTGCTGTTTTATCAGCAGAGATTTTCCACTCCCTACCAGTTCCAGCAGGTCTGGGTGCTGCTGACCCAGGCTGGGATCCTCTGTCCCCTCATGCACCTAAAGATCATATTTAGGAGCAAAGAATAGTCCAGGTTGGAAAAGTCCTCTGAGATGATTGAGTCCAACCCAGCACTGCTGTGTCCATCACTTAAACCATGTCCCCAGGTGCCACACCAACAGTGATTCCACCACACCCTGGGAAGCCTCTCCCTGTTTGCAGCCCTTCCAGTGATGAAATCTTTCCTGATATCACATGTAAACCTCCCCTGGCACAATCTGAGGCTTTTAGCCCTCGTTCCACCACTTGTTACTTGAGGAGCAATCCCAAAAGCTTGAGCTGATCCCAGCACCCTGCCAGGGCTTGCTCCATCTCCAGAGCAGAGGTGGTGCTCGGGTCAGGTTGTCCTCATGGCCCTGGCACAGAAGCATCCATGGCACCCCAGCAGGGATGGTGGCAAGGCACCCCTGAGGTCTCCAGGCCCCTCTCCAGCTCACAGAAGGGCTCAGTCCTAAGGGCTCAGGGCAGCTGCCTGCAGCCAAGCCTTGGGAATCCCTGAGCACGCTGATGCTCAGCCTCTCTGGGAACTTTCTGCTTTTCCAAAGCCCATCCCGAGCCTCTCCAGCTGCAGCTTGTGGCTGCTGTTCCCTCCTACAGGACCTGGCACCACCAGTGGGGGCCTGGCTCCTTCCTTTCATGGAAAGAGTGATGAAGTACTGGAATGGTCTGCCTGGGGAGGTGGTGGAGTCACCATCTCTGGATGGGTTTAAAGCAGACTGGGTGTGGCACTCAGTGCCAGGGTTTAGTTGAGGTGTCAGGGCTGGGTTGGACTCGATGATCTTGAAGGTCTCTTCCAACCTGGTGATTCTGTGAATTCTGTGATTCCTTTTCAACAGCCCCACACAGAGCTGTGGCTGTGCTGAGATCCCTTCTTGGGTTTCCTTCCCCAGGTTCCCCTCACTGTGCTGAAATCAGCTTGGGCCAAGCTCCAGCCAAAGCAGCAGCAGTTCAAGCCACATCCCTCCACCACTGCACACAGCACATGATCCAACCCTGCTGCTCAGGAGGGAAAGAACCCCCTGAGACATGAGGCAAAGGCCTCTGGCAGCACCAGAGTGCTGAGACCTGGAACAGGGATCAACCCGTCCAAAAATCCCCATCCAGCCTGAAAATCCTGAGCTGGAATGGACCCACAGGGATCATCCAGTTCCACTCCTGTCCCTGCACAGACCCCCCAACAATCCCACCCTGGGCATCCCTGGAGTGCTGTCCAAACACCCCTGGAGCTCTGGCAGCCTCAGGGCTGTGCCCATTCCCTGGAGAGCCTGGGCAGTGCCCAGCACCCTCTGGGGGAAGAACCTTTCCCTGATATCCAACCTAAACCACCTGACACAGCTCAGGCCATTCCCTCAGGTCCTGTCACTGTCAGCAGGGCAGAGATCAGTGCCTGCCTCTCCTCTGCCCTCACCAGGGAGCTGTAACTGTGATGAGTGTCCCCTCAGCCCCCTCCTCTCCCAGTGGCACCCATCAGTCACCAAGGGTGACCCCACTGCACGAGGCATGGGTGACATCCCCAGGCTGAGCTGGATGCCAAAGGTGTCAGTGCTGCTGATGCTGAACCAGGAGCTGCCCTGAGCACCCCAGGGGCTGGGGCAGGGGGTGATGAGTGACACAGGACAGGCTCCTGGCGTCCCCAAATCGGCTGGTTTGGGGGTTGATCTGGGTGTGCCAGAGCTGCAGTCACTGGTGCCGAGTGACAGGAAGATCTCCAGACGCTGAATGAACAGGGCAAGAACACGGCAAATGAAATTCAGCGCTGACAAAAGGAAACAAATGCACTTGGGGGAAAAGAGCCCTAATTATACCAACACAATGATGGGCACTAAATTAGCTATTAACATGCAGGGAGGGGATCTCGCAGCACTAGAGATAATGCTCTGAAAACATCGGTTCAAAGCTCATCCATCATCAAAAAAAAAAAAAAAGAGAAAATGTAAGGAATTAGGAAGAAAGGAGCCCAGTGCAGAGCAGGAATGTCATTAAGCCATGCATGAAGCCACGGCTGGAACACGATGGCAGTGGTGGCCACCCTGAGACAAGGGCGTGAGGGAGCTGATAAAAATGATTAGGGACACAGAGCAGCCTCCATATGGAGAGTCAATCAACTCAGAGCCTCCACGTGAGAAGAGGCCACTCAGGGAGGGATATAAAGCCATCAAGAATATGGGAGACACGAATGGGAATGGATTGCTTGCAATTTCATACAGCGTGCAAGGACATATTTTTTAACATGGTGCATAATTAAATTGCATAACTTACTGCCACAGGCACCCTGGGCACTGGAAATATGAACAGCACGGCAGGGGACAGGAAGAATCATCACTCATCCACCTCTTATTTCTCTACTGTCTGGCCAGCACAGAACTCTGCAAACCAACCAACACCAGGGTGTTCCTGGCAAAGGTCAAGTTTATCCCTCACACATCATCCTGCCCAGTGTGGGGACCTCTCCCTTGGACACCTCCTGAATGTTTCTGGGTCTGCCCAGACCAACTGCTTGGCCCCCTTTGGATGATACCTTCAGTTTCAGCTTTCATATTTTCAGATCCTGTGCTACCCAGGGGTGCAGCTCTGAGCCTCATATTAAGTGCTGGTGAGCTCTCCTCACAGGGTAGAGAGACAAAACAAATCCTTTTCCTGCTGAGGACCAAGGACAATGTTACAACTTTCAGGCCCAAAANCTCCAGCTACCAGGAGCTGCAGCCAGCAGCTTCCCAGGAGACACAAGCTGGTGGATGTCCCTGCTCCAGTCCCACACAGAGCTCCTGGTGAACCACAGCAACAGTGTCAACACCTGGAACTGACTGTGAAGGGGCTGCCAAACAGAGACTGTGGGGCAGGGGACACATGCCATCTCCCCACGAGACCCTCAGCACTATGGGGGTTGCACTGAGGAGCCTGGGCTCTGTCCCTGGAACCCCAGCATCCCATAATGTCACACTATGGAGTGTGAACTGTGTCCCATGGCTCCCAGCATCCCATGACGTCCCACTATGAACCACGAACTGTCCCTGGAACCCAAATTTCCCATGATATCACACTATGAACTGTCCCTGGAACCCCAGTTTCCCATAGTATCACACTATGAACTGTCCCTGGAACCCCAATTTCCCATGATATCACACTATGAACTGTCCCTGGAACCCCAATTTCCTATGATATCACACTATGAACTGTCCCTGAACCCCAAATTTCCCATGATATCACACTATGAACTGTCCCTGGAACCCAAATTTCCCATGATATCACACTATGAACTGTCCCTGGAACCCAAATTTCCCATGGTGTCACACTATGAACTGTCCCTGGAACCCCACTTTCCCATGATATCACACTATGGACCAGACTGTGGCCCTCAGCATCCTGTCATGTCCCACTACAGAGCGTGGACTGTGTCCCTGTCACCTCAGCACCCCACAGACACGAGCACAGCAGCAGGATCTCTGCTCTGTGAGCCTGACCCTGCCCACCCACCCTCTGTGCTAAATCACAGTGTCTGCACGTGCATTTAAACCTGTCCTAGGAGGCTGCTCCAATCCTCTGCTGGCCTCCCAGAGCCTGCTGTGGAATAAGAAACCGCCCCCAAAACAGATCAAAGATGTCCACAGAGAGGCTGTTTAAGGGGAAAAGAGCTTCTGGGCTTCCCATTTGAGGGGCACGTTTCCCTTCACGCTCAGCCCAGTGATTAGTGCCCACCAGGGAATCGGAGCTGCAAAATGAATTCGAGAAGACAGAGCAGTGTCAGGCTGTTAGAGGCTCAAAAAGGATCTCGGCTCCCCTGAGCCCCACGGCTGAGCACTTACCATTCACATTTAACAACCAAACGCTTCCAAGGCAGGCAGAGGCCTCCCCCTCCTCGCTTCCCCCTCCCCGAGGACACCATTAGCACCTGGAAAGGGAGAAGCCACGGCCTTGGCAGGGCTGGGGGCTGCGGAGAGCCAGGGCTCCCAGACAGCCTCACGCGCCGGGGGCTCGTATTTTTGGAAACAGCATCCCAGAGGGCTGCAGTGGATGCTGCTTGTTCTCCTGCCAGCCCTGACTGTTTTGGAAAGTTTGGTCGAGCTCCGTTTGGCTGCCTCTGAGTTATTCAAGCACAGAAAAGGGGGTTATTGCTTACAGAAGAGGGGCGGTTCAGATTTTCGGGTTTTTTCCGAGCGCATTTCGGGTGAGGAAGGCCAGATTTGGGCTGCCCGTGCAGCTCTTGCAGGAAGGCAATGCAGAGTCATGGCTAACTCAGCAGAGTTATTGAAAAGCGTGTGTTCAGAGCTGCCAGGGCTGCACCTTCCCCACAGCCCATTCCCACTTTCCCCCCCTGAGCTCCCTCCACGCCTCTGGCAGCAGCTGCTGTCCCCGCCAGGCAGAAGGTTTGGCAGGAAAAGCTGGACAGGAGCAGGCAGGGCTGCACCACCAGCCACCCCAGGAGCCCGGGGCACCCCCTCCTCTCCCTCAGCTGCTTGCCAGCCTAAGGCTGATCATAAAGAAACCTCTGTTCGTCTCCAGGGAAGCGGGACTGGGAGAGGGGCACAAAGCCTCCCGCAGCTGTGTGTTTGCAAACAACCCAGCTGAGCTGTGAAGAGGGGCTGAAAGCAGTAATTGTCTTTAATTAAAGGAGGTTGGAGGCATCTCAAGCTTTGACAAAAGACATTTCCAGTCTGCTCGCAGCTCCAGCACTCGGTGCCGCCGCAGCCACAACCCGGCCGGGGGTTCAAAGGCGGCGGGTGACACTGGGGACATTGGGACATCAGCCCCGGGGGGCAGATGTGGCAGTGCCGGGGCAGTGCCACACACCCGCAGGGCACCAGAGAAGGACACACCTGCACTCCAAGGAGGATGCAGGCAGGATTTCATACCTGGGACCCCTACAGATCTTGTCCTTGCCACCAGATGTGGGCCAGATGTGCCTGTGTGGGGACCCAGCAGCTGCCTGAGGGATCCCACCCTCCTGGTGGAGCTGGCTGAGGTGACAGCCCTGTCTGTGTGCAGAGGTGTCACCTCAGCCCTGCTGGGGTCTCAGCCCTGGCCTGGCCTGCCCTGCTCCCCTCTGCTGGTCACACAGCCAGGCCACAGACCAGACACCAAGAGTGCTGCTGCTGCAGCTCCTCCCGAGCTAATTAATGAACTCTGCCTATTAGTGAGCTTATTATTATCCCTGGACTGGCATTAGCTGTGTCATGGTGCTGCACCCTTGCCAGCTCATGTTGGGCTCCACAGCCTGAGCTGACACACACCAGGCCCTCCCCTGCACGGATGCTGCCCCCACAAAACCCTTTGCAGGGCTCCTTGCTCCCAGCCATGCCCTGAGCACCAGGGGAATCACAATGTCTCCCTGAAGTGCAGGGTACCACAGCTCAGGGCAGCAGAATGTCCTCCTTCCCTCCTCTCCTCCATCCTCCGGGGCTGAGGCTCCCCAGGGAGGGTCTGCTGCCCACCATCCTCTGCCTCCTCCCTCCCACCTTTGCTTTTGGCCTTCCACCACATCAGCACACAGGAAATCACGACTCTGGTTTCCATGGAAACCCCATCAGGGCAGGGGGGCACCCCCAAAATGTACCAAACAGTCGGTCTGGTGCAGCTTTGGTGGTCCCACGTGTCCTGCTACCCCCCACCCCTGGCTGGGCAACTCCCTCCTGAGCTCCCCACAGCCCTTCTGAGCCCTGGGGTCAGCAAACCCAGGATGGAGGGAGGAATTCTGCAGCCAGAGGAACATCACTGCCTCTGTTCTTGTTTGCCCAGAGCAGCTGTGGCTGCCCCTGGATCCCTGGCAGTGTCCAAGGCCAGGCTGGATGGGGCTGGGGGCAAACTGGGCTAGAGGTTGTGTTGGACATTACCAAGACAAGGTGTCCCTGGATGAGGTTGTTTAAGGTTCCTTCAACCCAAACCACTCCAGGACTGTTGAGGCAGGACTGAGCAGCAAACCTGCACCTGGCTGCAGTCTGAACCCTGTGCTCACATCTGCACACTCTGCTCCAGTCTGAACCCTGTGCTCACCTCTGCACACTCTGCTCCAGTCTGAACCCTGTGCTCACCTCTGCACACTCTGCTCCANGCTGCAGTCTGAACCCTGTGCTCACATCTGCACACTCTGCTCCAGTCTGAACCCTGTGCTCCCCTCTGCACACTCTGCTCCAGTCTGAACCCTGTGCTCACCTCTGCACACTCTGCTCCAACTCTTTTCCCATGTGTCCCCTCTCCTGATATACTCCATGTCTGCCCTGCACCTGGAAGGGCTGGAAGACCAGCCCTTGGACAAGAGTAAATCCCCACCACGGCTCCTGCAAAGGTCCAGAGAGCCAAATAAACCCAAAATCACGTCCCAGAGGACCCACCCTGCATCTTGGGCAGGTCCTCATGCGAATATTTTTGCCTGGGAAATCCTGGAAAGAGCAGCCACGCTCTAATTCAAGAGACACAAAAACAAACTGGGATCACTTCCATCTGTGCCAGACAGCAAAACTTTCAAGAGGGAAAAAAAAAAAAAAAAAAAAGGACCAGTTCTAATTATAGGGTATCATGAAGACACACACACACTCAGATTTGCCTGTCTGTTTCCAGATTAGCTATACACATGGTGACAACGTGAGTGAGCACCGGGCAGAGTGGCATTCCTCTCCTGCTTCATAATCCCCTCAGGAAAGCAGCAGCACCAAGCAGAGTAAGCACTCACTGAGGGTGAACCAGAGTCTCCTGCCATCTCCTTTTATAGAACCCCTGTGGTTGGAAAAGCCCTCCAAGATCATCAAGTCCAATCATTAACTCAGCACTGTCAGATCCACCATTTCCCCAGGTGCCACATCCAGCTGTTGTTTAAACACCTCAAGGGTTGGGGACTCCACCACTGCCCTGGGCAGCCCGTGCCAATTCCAGACCACCCTTTCCATGGAGAAATGTCCCTAACATCCAACTAAATCTGCCCTGGCACAACTTGAGGCTGTTTCCTCTTGTCCTGTCCCTCATTCTCTGGGAGCAGAGCCCGATCCCCCCTGGCTGTCCCCTCCTGTCAGGGAGCCACAAGGTCCCCCCTGAGCCTCCTTTTCTCCAGGCTGAGCTCCTTTCCCAGCTCCCTCAGCCTCTCCTCATCAGACTCGTGCTTCAGACTTTTCCCCAGCTCTGTTCCTGTCTCTGGCCATGCTCCAGGAAGGTTCTCAGGCTGGGATTTGCCTGCATGGAAAAGCGAGCTGGAGAAAACCTGGAGATTATTATTTTTCCTACAGCACCTCCCTCATCTCTTACTCTTCAGTTGGTGCCACAAGTTCACTCCCAGGGTGTAAATTGAGAGTCAAACAGCACCATTCCTGCCTGGATCCATGTGGGAGCTGGGAAGGTGACAGGATGGCAGTGCTCACTGTCCCCACAGCAGGACAAACAGCACTGCGAGGGCAAAGGGAGGCAGGCTTTAACCCATCACTGGGGTGCACTGCAGGGAAAGGGGGATGAGAAGCTTCTCTGTCTATGAGTCATTCCCCAAATGTTTCTTCTATTCCTGTTTTCCCCGCTTTTCCTCGTTCTGTGTTATTAATGAGGCTGCAGGGATGCACAGCAAGGCTCAGAATTAACTCTGCTCACCGTGCTGCGAGGGAAGGGCTGCAGCAGGAATATTTCCACTGGGATAAACCCTCCTGAGCTTCCTGCCTTCAGCTCTGGGAATCCTCTGGGTGATGCTGGCATGAGGGAGCAGCTCCAGCATCCACTGAGGAATCACCTTCTCCTCCTCCTCCTCCTCCCTTGAGATCCCTGAGAGCCAAAGGTGCTTCTGTAGGATCCCAAACCACCCAGGTGGTGTGAGCAGGGAATCTGCCAAAATAATCCTCTGGGATCATGGTGACAGCAATATGGACAGACACTGCAGAGCTGTCACCAGTACATGGAATGAGGGATAAGGTAAAAGGAAGGGGAGGGAAAGGGGCAGAGAAAGGCTCAGAAAAAACCAGTTGGTTTCCACTGAAATGTCTCAGGGGAGAGATCAGAAATTCCAGGTTAAGGGTGTGATGTCCAGCAATGTCCTGCCTGTGCCACACACATAGGCCCTGGAGCCCCCATCCATCCCTCCTGCATGTCCCAGGGGCATTCAGACACCCTGCCCAGCAAGGGCTGTCCTGAGGGACAGGCACAGAGGGGAACCACTCCCTGCTGCCCCAAGGCCAGCACAGCCCCTTCCTGCCTCCCCTGGAGCCTCCTGGAGCCTCCTGGGCCTTAAAAAGGCAGATCCATGGAGTGTGCTGTCCCTGCAGCCACTTCACAAGTCACTACAACCTTTTCCAGAGCCATCCAGGCTGGGAGAAATGCCATGGGAAGCAAAGCAGGAGTGTCACTCTGCTCCACGGGCTCCACCTCAGGCTGCACTGGAATTCTGACTGATCCTGGAGGGTTTGGGCATTTTGACAGTTTGAATGACAAACCCTTTCTCACATGGTCATTTGTTGCTCACTCTGCTCCTGTTCCTGTCCAGCTGTGGGTGTAACAACCACAGGACTCTCGGGATCATCATGTTTTGGAAGGAAATTGCTGGCTGTGGTTTCAGCCTTAACAATGGTCTTGAACACATTGTCTCTGTGAGCTCCAGAAGTTCCAACAGTCTGAAAGTGCCAAAAAAGACTCTAAAAGTAGGAAGCTGTCATGGTTGAAAACTGTCAGCACCCAAATCCTGAGGATATTCCCTCAAAATGCAGTTTGAATTTGCTCCTGGTCATTTCCAGGAGTTATTTCCAGCCTGTGGATCTCCAAGAGGGCCCTCCCTTCATGGTGCAGGGATGTCCATCCCTGGCTGCTGCTGCAGCATCACTGTGGTGCCCACAGCCCTGCCTGGAGCTGGGGACCAGCCCAAGGGCCTGGGGAGAAGAGCCCCACACTCAAGATTCCCCCTGGCCAACTGAAAACATCAGTTTCTGCTCAGGTCTCTCAGGTTTCTGACACAAGGAGCAAAGCCAAAATCCCTGGGTTACCTCCAAGGACTCCATGAAGATGCCAACACCTTAGCAGGTGTCATTTCAACATGCTGAGGAGAGGAAGAGATCTCAGTTTTTGAAGATCTTGCTGCAGAAACCTGGAAAGGCTTCACAGGTTGTCACAATGTGTTCACACAGGTCCCCTTTTGGGTGCCAACACACAGAGCTGCTGGCTCCAGGTCTGACCACAACCTTTTCCTGCCTCCCTCTCTCCCAGGCTGCTTTCCAGACCCAGTGATTTCTCCTTTCCTGCTCATGCTATTCCCTGTTCCCCATTTTCCAGCCTTCAAGACCAGCCATCCTGCAAATTACCAGTTTCTCTGGTACTACAGCCACTTTCCCCAGCACCTGCACTCCAGCAAAAGCATCCAAGGCAGATGGGCAGGGGCTGCTGCTCCAGGGGAGGAAAACTTGGAGAAGTCAAGGATGTGGTTCAGAGCCTCTTCTGTTTAAGGTCCTGGGGAGCATCCAAAGAAGGTCCTCAGGAATGGGGAAGGGTCTGGAGGGGGAGGCAGGAGGTGTTTAAATTCCAGCCATCCCCACAAGGACTGGGCATCACAGAGAAGTGTCACCAAACTTAAGGTCTCCTTCAAAACATGACATTAAAAGTGTATTTTCCTTGGCCAAACCTAATTAAACCTTGTTTGAAGTTTGGTGTGTGTTAATGGAGCCATTGTGTGAGCTATGAACACTTTGATTCCATTTCCCAACCTTTATGGGGGCTTTTCTGTACACTTCCCAGTGACATATTATCTTTCTAAGGCATATGGGGAACAATAACGAGTTTCCCTGGAGCTAATTAAGCTAATCATGGCTTACAGATTAAATTCTCTGTAAGGTTTTTACCTTGTGTGGCTAAAATCAAAGAGCTGTGATCTTACTGAGCACATCTGACTCATCTGACATCAGAAAAACTTTAAATCAGCGCAGACAATGTTGGAGGGTATTTCCCAAAATTAAATGTTCAACACAATCTCTTGGCTTTGGCCCAACTTGCTGAAAAATTTCAAATGAAAAAGAAAAAAAAAATCCTCAAAAGCAGTATTTTCTCCAATTTTCCTCAGGTAACATACGAGGAAAAATATTCTCCTCTTGCCCCATAAAAATCCAGCACTGTGAGGAATTCAAGGAAAAATCTTCCTTCACCCCCCCCCAAGATCTCTGAGCACTTTCAATCAAAGGAAAAAACTAATGGCAAAAAAACCCANAGACCTGGAGCAGAGGGATGGAGGGGCTGGGGCAAAGGGACTGGGGAGCAGCAGCTGTGGCAGACAGAGGCAATGCAAAACTCCACCACCTTCCTCTGAGGAATGGCCATCATTTCCATCAGGAAACTACTGCTGGGTTCTGCTGGACCTGAGATCTCCATCCTTTCCTCCAACCCAAGGGATTTGTGACCTGCCCACGCTGATAAATGAGAAGATGCTGTNCAATAATGAGTTAAAATCCTGGAATCCCAGGCCTGAATCCCAGCTATTCATTCCAGCTCCTATTAATGTTTACCACTTTTCTCAGAAAAAAAAAAAAAATAAAAGGGAGGGAGAGGGGGAAGGGGAGGCCAAGGAAGGAGAGAGAGGAATAAACGCTGCTCTCCCACCGGTGCTGGCACAGCATGCTGCCAGAGCTGCTGTTCCCTGCTCACATGGGTGTAGCAGCACCAGGAATGTGGTGTTTGATCCAAAATGCTGTTTCATCGTGTATAAATAAGTCAGGGGCTGATTTTCTCCCGGGTACACATCAGCTGCAGGGAAGTTACTGAGTGTCCCTGTGCCTCAGAGGGGTCAGCACCCCCAGGTCTGCTTTCACTCCCCTCCCCACATCTCACTGAGCCAAGCACGGTGGGATGGGGGGAGCAGCCTGTCCCAGAGGGGGAAGGGGGGCAGAGACCATCCCTGCAGCTCTGTGTGATCCCTTCCAACCCAAAGCATTGTGAGACCTGGAGCAGAGGGATGGAGGGGCTGGGGCAAAGGGACTGGGGAGCAGCAGCTGTGGCAGACAGAGGCAATGCAAAACTCCACCACCTTCCTCTGAGGAATGGCCATCATTTCCATCAGGAAACTACTGCTGGGTTCTGCTGGACCTGAGATCTCCATCCTTTCCTCCAACCCGAGGGATTTGTGACCTGCCCACGCTGATAAATGAGAAGATGCTGCTCCCCTCTGGGCTCCCATGGGCGGCTCTCAGGTCTCCTTGTGCATCCTGCTGAGTTCTTTCCTACACCATCACAGCAGGGCTGGGAGAACTCTGCAACCT
>VXBB01013019.1:44992-63909 GCA_013399915.1 Illadopsis cleaveri
CTCCATCCCTCCCTCCATCCATCCATCCATCCATCTATCCCTCCATCCATCCATCCATCCATCCATCATCCCTCCATCCATCCATGTGCTCTCCACCAAGCATTTGCCTCCCACTGCAAGAGCAGCAGCCCTGGAGCAGGCAGGAGATGGGCTGTGGGACCAGCAGGAGACAGAAGCCCCTCTGCCATCACCCACAGGGGCTGCAGCAAGGAGCTGGGGGATCAGGGACTGGCACAGGAGTGGGGAATGTCCACTCTGGGATGCACCTACAGCTCTGCAGGCCAGCTGGACAAGCAGCTCATGAATTCCAGAACTGCTTTCCTCGCCCCACAACCTCTCAGCCCTTTCTCCAGGATGGGGCAGGGTGAGCAGCTGCCCAGGGCAGTGGGATGCTGCCAGCCAGGAGTCTCAGGTGTGCCTGTGTGGCTCTTGGAGCTGGAGGAGAGAACATGCTGGGGTCCAGGCTGCCACTGGGATGGGCTCCTGGAGACCCCAAGGCTGGTGGAGCCTCATTTCCTTCCCAGAACAATGGATGTGAGCAAAGCTCACCGTGAGCAGAGGATGAGCCCTGGTACAGGTACAGACAGCCCTAATCCTGTTCCACGGCTGTGGGAAGGGATTTTTGCATGCATCAAACAAGAAACACACCCGGAGGTGGAAAAAGGGCAATTTCCACAAGTTGAAAGGGATTATTAGCAAAAATTGATCGGAGGGGAAATGTAAACAAAAACAATGAAGAGTAATTACGGCTTATGGCGGCTTTGCCAAAATCTCATAAATCTGCGATCATAAAAGAAGGCGTCTTGAGTTCAAAATTATCTTGGCTTGGAATAAAAGGAAAAAAATTGCAGTAAAAATAAACATATTGTATAAATTAAACCCAGGGGAAGTTGGCAGCAGCGAATTAGCAGCTCTAAGATGCAGACAGTTGCGAAAGGATGTATCAATGAAAAAATTGACTGCCAGGAGACAGAAAGGAGGGAAGAAAAAGAATTTTTAAGCACACCAAAATCAAACACAACCAGAGCTGTGGAAAGGCGAGTCCGTGGGGATGCTCAAGTGTGAAGGCAACAAAAACAGGCACCCCAACCCAAACAAGGGCACAGCCAGGAAGGAAGAGCAACTCCGGAGACACAGACACACCTGAGACCCCTGGCTGGCAGCATCCCACTGCCCCATCCTGGAGCTTGTGGGGCCAGGACAGCAATCCTGGAGCTGTTCCCTGATGGCAGCATCAGCCCCAAGACAACCCTCTGCTCTCCAGCAGCAAGGTGGTGTGGTCAGCAGAGCCCTACAGACCCGCAGGGCAAGGACAGCCCAGCACCAAGAGCTCCCCCCTCCCCTTCCAACACCTTGTGCTGTGCACCAAGCAGGGACAGGGCACTCCCAGGATGGGGAATGATTTTGTAGCATCCCACAGGGCTGGTGGAAAAGGGTCTTGGTCCAACCCCATCTCCACCACGAAACTGTGGCAGCTGGGGCTCTGGGAGAGCTCTGGGATGAAGTCCCAGTGCCTCAAGGACTTGCCACCAAGCTGCTCAGCAAACCCTTCCTGGAGCAGGAGGATCCCAAAGCACCAAGTGCTGCCTGCAGAGAGGCCATGGTGGCTCTACAAGCCCTGCTGCAGAATCCATCCTGGTCCCCCAGGAATGATCACCAAATCCTGGCAGGAGAAACAGCCCAACAGCTCTGTGGAAGCCACAGCAGTCACCAGACAACTCAGCCAAAACACTGGCAGGAGTCAAACCAGAGAGATGACCAGGGCATGAGCCACGATACAGGACAGGAGAATGAGCATCAGGGAGGGTGGATCCAGTGCTGAGAGATCTGCAGGCCAAAATCCAGGCGGTTCACACCCTCCAAGCTGCACTGGAACCTCCCTGCCCTGCATCTCAAATGCTTTGTGGAGGTGCAGCAATGGACTCCCCACCCTGAACAAGCTCTGAGGGTAAAGCAGCAGAGGTGTCAGATGTAGCCATGAATGAACCTGTGGTTCCTCTGAGCCCTCAGCATGGCTGAGGTCTCACCCAACACCACAGACACAGGACAGCAAGGACAGGCCATCAGGAGTGTCCTGTGGGCAGGAGCTGAGGTGGGGAAGGACAGAGCAGGGCCACTGTGCAAAGTCCCCCTGTCACTGCTCAGTGCAGAAGGTCCCTCTCTCACTGCCTTTTCTCACTGTGGGTAAAAACCACATCTGTGCCAGGAGGAGAGACTGCTCTTCTCCAGAGGCTGCCCGGGAAACTGAGGCACAGAGACCCTGGAACAGGCTGGGGGATCAGTGAGCCCAGAGCATCCTGTCCCCTTGCCACTATCAGCACCACTGGGGCCTGCCAGCACAGGACACTAAAGTGACACCACAGGAGTTGACACTGCCTGTGCCCAGAGACACACCCAGCACCTGCAGCTCCTGCTGTGATGTGTCCTTGAGCCAGGCCGTGTCTGCACCCTCTCCCTGGCACCCCAAACCCCCAGAACTCTTCACATGGAGGCATCTTGGGGACCTTGGAAGGATCCTCCAGTTGCATCCCTGCATCTTCTGAGGATGCAAAAGATTCACAGACAACCTCCAACAGCTTTGCAGGATTTAGCGTTTGCTGCCTGAGCCTCATGAAAGTACCACACCTTCAAAATTCAGTTTACAGGGTGACCAAGGCATTACCTGACATCAGCCTGACGTGGGCAATCAGGTGGAAAGTGCTGTGCAGTGAATGCCCCATCCCCCAAATCCCCTACTCAGCACAAAGCAGCCTTCATAAATCAATGTCTGCAGGAGGAAAACACGTGAGGGAGCAGCAAGTTCATCCTCCCCTTGCTGCTGCACTCCCAGTGATCCCTGAAGCCCACAGGTGTGATGGAAGGGATCTCTCCAGGGCTGATCCACTGCTCAGGGGGAGGCTGTGACCCCTGGGATGTGCTTGAGCACCCAGGGATGCACCCAAACCTCAGGGAGCAATAGAAGGACACTGCTCTCCTCCCATTTCCCAGCACCACACTCAGTGCTCTGGCACCTCAGCACCCCCATCCTCTCCTGTGTTTTAGGACATGGAGCCCCTGGGAGCATCCCACAGGTCCTGCTGCTGAGCCAAGGGCTTGGGCCAGGCATGCACAGGAGCACAGGGATGCACAGGGAATTCGTGGCAGGAGCACAGGGACGCACAGGGAATTCGTGGCAGGAACACGTGCAGCTTGGGCTGAGTGGCCACACTGATGTCCTCAACAGCAGGCAGAGCAGGAGGCTGCACTCAGCTCCCTGTGTGGGCACCACGGGCACCACAGCACGTCCCAAAAACACTGGTGAGCCACCAGTGCCAAGGAGAACCCAGAAGCTGTAGTGTCACCACAGCTCAGATGTGACTCTCTGGATCCCTGTCCCCAGGGCAGGGTGCTGACAAGGTGAGCACAGCCTGGGGCTGCCAGGCCTACAGGAGGTGCCTCTTGCCATAACACAGACCAAAGGCACAGGGCAAGGCTCCCCAAACCCCACGTGCTTGGTAGGCAGAGAAGGGGGCACCAGGCAGTCCCAGCTCTGCCAGGAGGGTTGATTTAATTAGATATTGAGGAGAAATTCTTCCCTGTGAGGGTGGGGAGCCCTGGCACAGGGTGCCCAGAGCAGCTGAGGCTGCCCCTGGATCCCTGGCAGTGCCCAAGGCCAGGTTGGATGGGGCTTGGAGCAACCTGGGACAGTGGAAGGTGTCCCTGCCTTGGCAGGGGTGGCACTGGGTGAGCTTGAAGGTCCCTTCCCACCCAAACCATTCTGGGACTCTGTGTCTGCAGCCCATGGCACTGCAGCAGCCTGGAACACATGTCCACGGGGTGAAAAACACCTCCTGATCCATGAGCAGCACCCCTCTCCCCTGCAGGAGATGCAGCACTTTTCTGTGTCTTCTGATTTATCCTGCCTTGAGAACAGAGGCCCCAGGGCCAGTGGGATGCTCTGGCCTCATCCACCTGCTCACACTGCCCAGGATTTATAGATGGATAAAAATCCCTTGGCAGAGTCTTTGTTTACTTTGCTCAGAGAAAATAATTAACTATTAAAGTAGTTGTGGTGTCCCTTCCCATGGCAAGGGAGTGGAATGAGATGAGCTTTAATACTCCATCCATCCCAAACCATTCTGGGATTCTCTGATTTAAGGAACTCGGTGAAACCTTAAGGCTGCCCCACTCCAAGCATGGCACAGGTTATAATATTCCCTGTCCCACAGCAGGGCAGTGCCAAGCCTCAGCTGCACACACTCCCTGTCCCCATGTCACCATGTCCCCAGGCTGGGCCTGATCCCAGGGACAGGGGGCAGGGAGAGCATCCCTGCAGGAGTCAGCTGGGATGGCTCTGCAGAGCCAGCTGGCTTCCAGCACGGAGCAGCTGGGGGAGTGTGAAACAAGACCATCAGACCTCTGGTGCCTTTCACCCCTGGTAACGTTTTTAGTGCAGATATCACGGATTTGCTCAAGGTCACTCTGGTGACAGAGCTCCCAGAGCGAGAATGTTACACTACAGAAACACAGGTGACAGGAGGGGACACCCAAAGAGCTGTGCCAGCACCAGCCAGGTGGGTACTGTGAGGCAGCACTGGGATGGAGCTGAGCAGAGCCCCCCCAGCATTCCCTACAGGGATGGCACAAGGCTGGCAAATTCCCACCCAGAGCTGAGGGAAGTGCTTGCTTTCCCCAAACCAAGATGTTTCTGCTCCCTGCAGAGCAGAGAAACATCAGACCCTGGAAAAGCCCACCCTGAGCACCCCCAAACACACATGGACAGAACAGCTTTACCCCTCTGTGCCAAAGGACAGGGAAGCACTGGGCACTGACCCAGCCCAGGCAGTGGCAGCAGGTCCCAAACCCCTGTGGCCAGGAACAGCCACAAGGACAGAGAACAAAGGCAGCTCCCAGCCCCATCGATCCCCAGGTCAGATGGGTGAAGGGGGAACATCTGCTCTGACCCTGCCCAGCTCTGCTGCAAAGATTTCCCCAGGGTTATTCAGGCAAGGGTGGATTTTCAGAAGGAAGCAGCCAATACTGCTGTTAATATTCCCCAGCCCCAGTTTGTGCCCATGGGGAGGGACCAGGAGCAGCACAGGGTAAGTGCCAGTGATTTCACAGTGATCCATGTGGTTTATAGATGTCAGAAGGATAACCCAGAGCAGCAGCCTGTGCCCAGCTATCTCCAGCCTTCCACTTGAAGTGTCCAAGGCCAGCTTGGACAGGGTTGGAACAACCTGGTCTAGTGGAAGGTGTCCCTGCCCATGGCAGAGGGTGTCACCCAGGCTCTGCCTGGCCAGAACGTGCCTGGGATGGCTGGAGATGGAGGAGCATTGGCCAGAGGGAAGGGCCCCGGGGCTCAAAACCAGTTTATGAGAAATTAGGCACCTTTGATCTACAGATTCGAGCAATAGTGAATCAACTCCACCCCTGGGTGATCTGCTGTACAGTTAATTAGACACGTTATTAAAAATATGCTCCTCTACCAGGCTGAATTAGTCTGGCTTCCAAGCCACAGAGTCCTGCCCTGTCTAATTAAACAGACCTTCCCCATTACCAGTCCTTCCTCCAGGCCCCTGCAGCAGACAAGGCAGCAGGCACTCCTCATTCTCCTGAACAAGGCCAACAATGGGCACAATTCCACACCTTGAGTCATGACCATTAAACTGGTTTATTTTTATTCCCATTCTCCTTTGGCTGTGGACACCAGGAAGAGATTTAGAGGCCCCCAGGGCTGGCCTTGGGATCACAAGGACAGGACATGCAGGGTTGTCCTGGCTCAGCAGTCAAGGACCTGACCAGCTCCTTCACTCCAGGAGTGTCCCATTTCCAAGGTGTTTTCAGAGCCAGAGATTTCCTGGTTGTCCTTGTTATGCCCCATAGCTGAGGACACAGCATGGCCATACTCAGACCCACCTCTGTTCCCTGAGGAGTCAAATTCCCTCAGGTGTAACCAACCCACCCCCTCCAGCCTTTACTGCTCTCCCAACACTGGTACAAGATGGGAAATCTCCCACTTGGAATATTTTCCTCTGACCAGGCAATTTTTAGCCCCTCCAGGACACACCTGTAAATCCATCACTTGCTGCAGCACAGTGGGAGCCCCTCCTCACTCCTAATGCTGCAGAACTGCACATGAAAGGTGTGAACCCCCTGCTTACCTCTGCAACAGCTCTGGGGGTGACTCATCTGTTCCCTGCCTTGAAAGCACCAGGTGCTGCCCACATGCTTTTCTCCAGGCTGAAGCCCTGTCATCCCACATCTCCATGGAATCCCCTTCCTTACAGCCAGCCTGAGCTGCAGCTGGATCCTCAGGGCAGCTCTGTGTCCCACAATGATGCAGAACACATCCTGCTGCTGCCCTGTCCCCCCTAACCCCACATCTGAAGCCAAGGGAATGGCTGAGGCTGTGTCAGGGGGGTTTAGGTTGGATATCAGGAGAAGGTTCTTCCCCCAGAGCGTGCTGGGGCACTGCCCAGGCTCCCCAGGGAATGGGCACAACCCCAAGGCTGCCAGAGCTCCAGGCACAGGGTGGGAATTGCTCAGGGTGTCCTGAGCAGGGCCAGGAGTTGGACTTGATGTTCTTGTGGTTCCCTTCCAGCTCAGGAAACTCCAGGACTCCACAATTCTGTGAACCCCACATCTCCACTGGTAGCACAGAGAGAGTGCAGCCCCCCTTGGGGAGCATTTCTGTGAATTTATTTTCCCCTTTGGTTCACAACCCCGTGGGGCTGCAGAGATGACTGTTCCCAAGCCAGCAGCTCCACCTCACAGGAGACAGCCCAGATGCCCAAGAGGTTTGTGGGGACCAGGCTGGGCCACCCTCCCCTCCACTCTGACCCCTGCCAGCTGGGAGCCTCCTCCTCGCTCCACAGACTTTTATTAGAAACACACAGACACCAAAGGCTGCAAGTGGAATCCATTACACAGCATTTAGTACGAATCATTTGTATTTCCCAGCCTGCAACCCCTCTGATTTCACAAGGAAAAGGCTGTTCATGGCCAGGCTGCAGCCAAGGGGGAGGGAGCAGGTGGGAGCAGGGATGGGGAGAGCATTCCCAGAGCCGGGATGGAGCTGCTCCCACCCCTGGTCATCATTCACAGCCACATCCTCCATGTGTGAGATGCTCTGGAACGTGGGAGGAGGCAGCTCTGCTACCTTGCAAACAATCACCCCCAGCTGAGTCAGGAGATTTTGGAAGCTGGGATAGGGCTGCAAATCCCTGCTCCAAGGAAAAAGAATCATAGAATCCCAGAATTATCTGGAATTGGAGGAACCTTAAAGCTCATCCTGTTCCCACTCCCTGCCATGGCAGGGACACCTTCCACTGCCCCAGGCTGCTCCAAGCCCCATCCAGCCTGGCCTTGGGCACTGCCAGGGATCCAGGGGCAGCCACAGCTGCTCTGGGCACCCTGTGCCAGGGCCTGCCCACCCTCACAGAGAAGAATTTCTTCCCAATATCCAACCTAATCCTCCCTTCTGGCAATGGGAAGCCATTCCCCCTTGTCCTATCCCTCTGTGCCCTTGTGAACAGAACCTCTGATGCTTCCAGTGTTTGGTGTAGTGCTCTGGTGAGGAATTCTGGATGTGTGCAGACATTTCCAGTTTGTGCACACAGAAAGCTTGTGAGCCATGCCTTACAGACAAATAAATTTATGGACTAGCTCCTTTCCCACCTCCTCCCAGGTGTCTCTTTCCCCAGCCTTTGGTGACAGGATCTCTGGGGCAAAGAGGATCCATGGCCAAATGGGATTGGCACCACCAGGCAAAGTTATTTGTGTACCACCAACACCTGGGGCAGAATGAAAACCAAAACCATGGTTTAAACCCTGGACATGGCCATTCCCAGAGAGATGCAATTTCATAAAGAAAAAGCTGGAAGTAATGAAGGGAAAACACAGCCCTCACCCACGCTCAGCGACGTAGAAGGGATCTCATCCCATAAAACAAGAACAGTGACTCATCCCATAAAATGAGAACAGCAAGTCACTCCAGGATGGACATCTTGACCCACGAGAGACCGTTTTAAAATATAAATGGTGACTTGGGGTGTTCAAGTTGGATATTAACAGATGATTCAGGACATTGCTTCTCCAGGAGGGCTGTCCATCCCTGAGTCTGGCCACCAGGGACTTGGGGGATCTCCAGCACTGGAGGTTTCCAGGAACTGGCTGCCCAAATCCACAGTCACCTTGATCACTGCTACAGCTGGGGCAGGGGGAACGTGGGGACAGGGATCCAGAGCTGGACATCTGCTCTGATCACAGAGGGAGCTGATAAATCTTGCTCTTCTAGAAGATGAGACACAGCAGGATCCCAAATCACTGCTATATAATGATCCCAGCCACTATCTCATTCAAACAGCCAGTGCTCCCTTTTTCTGGCAAATGGAACTGTAACTGCAGCTCTACGTTTTGCCTCCAGGAAGGGGAACACAGGCTGGGAACAACATCATTCCTACACATCTCCACATGAACCACCTGAGGATGTGGGAGCCCCCACAACCCACTAACAACACCTCAGCCTAATCCAGGATGTTCATCTGTTGAATATCAGAACTTTGGTGGGGGAAAAATTAGCATTGCTTCCTCTCTAATGTGTTTTGGAGCAAAAATCCAGCAGATGCCTTAAGGCAGCATGGCAGGAGGAAGGCAGGGGCTACCTGGACTAACACCAGACTCAGGGACACAAGCAAGTCGGTGCCTTGGCATTCCATCCCAAAAATCCAGAGGCTCAGCCACCTTTCAGTGCTGCCAAAAGGACTCCCCCTCCCTAAACAGCAGCAGTGCATTGAGACAGCAGGGCCTGCACAGCCCAAAACCAAGAGCCACCTGCAAATACCTGCCAGGTGCCACCTTCACAGGTGAAGGCTGGTTTTGCCAGGGCAGTGGGTCCTTCTCCAGCAGCCAAGCAGGACATGAGTCCTGTTGACAAAGGTCATTGCATGTCCTCTCAAATCCACCATCAGTGGCTTTTCCTCAGTCCTAAAACATCCTGTTAGCTCACCTGATCCTGTGTCTGACTCGAGGCTGAGGAAATCCTGGACTTCCCTCTCCATTTCAGCAGGAAATTTGGGCAGGGCCCCTGAGGAGGAGGATGGTGAGAGCCAGGAGAGGGGAGTGCAGGGTGACCAGCATGCCTGGCTGAGCTGCCACAGCAACTGCACTGCCACCTCCCCACAGCACGTCTCCTCCAGCTCCCTGCAAAGCATGGGATCCCCCCACACCATCACTGGCACATCAATCCATCAGCTGGGACTGCTCTGCACTACAGGCCAGGTGCAGCTGAGGGAGCTGGGAAAGGGGCTCCGCCTGGAGAAAAGGAGCTCAGAGGGGACCTTGTGGCTCTGCACAACTGCCTGACAGGAGGGGACAGCCGGGGGAGTCAGGCTCTGCACCCAGAGAACAGGAACAGGATGAGAGGAACAGCCTCAAGTTGTGCAGTGGAGGGTCAGGTTGGATATTGGGAAAATTTCTTTATGGAAAGGGTGATCAGACATTGGCACAGGCTGCCCAGGGCAGTGGTGGAGTCAGAAGTGTTCACAAACCATGTGGATGTGGCACTAGGGGCATGGGTTAGTGCTGAACATGGCAGAGGTGGGTTAACAAATGAGTTTGGTGACCTGGAGGGCTTTTCCAACCTCAGTGATTCTGTGAATTGGGAAGCTCAGCAGGAGAGGATGCTGGAGAACACCCCTCAGTTCACACTGGTTCAGCTGAGCCCCCACTGCACCAATATCAATCAAAACATGTTGAGGACATGCCTGTCCCGACGTGCAATGCCACACGTGATGGAAAGCCAACACGTGATGACCCAGCTCTCACCATCACGTTTGTGCCTCTCCCCTGCCTGCAGACACTGCTACCTGTCAATATCTGTCACTGCTCCCCTGCATCACACCCTGCCAGCACCGAGGACATGCTCATTACATAATTTTAATGCACAAAGTGCATTAAGGACCCTGAGGTCTCCAATTTTGGAGCTGATAATGACACGGAACGAGGGCTGAATCACTGGACTGGAAGTGTGGAGTTGCCCCAGCACTGGTGACCCCAGTGTGTGTGGGCTAAAGGGAGAACAGGCCAAACCTGAAATGGCTTTGCTCGTTCATCCAAATGTATCCATTTCCAAAATCTCATCAAATTTACAATCAGAGTCAACCAGGAAAGAGGAGCAAAAAGAACAAATGGAAACCAGAGGGGCCTGGGACTAGATCTTTAAGGTCCCTTCCAAGCCAAACCATTCCATGATTTAGTAAGAAAAGTTTAAACTATATTTTTTTATATATATATAAAGGCAATCCAGGAAAACAACTGCTTCAACCAAAACTAGCCTCAGAGGAACAAAGTGTTTGTGACAAACACACACACAAAGGCAATGCATGAGAAATGGAAGGAGAATAAGCACAATCCATATTTTATTGTGACTGGCAGGAAGCGAATAAAGGAAACCTCTGGAAAAGCCACATCTGAAGACAAGAAAAAGTTATGATGATGTTCTTTTCAGCACACAGGAAAAATGCTAAGTAAAAATGTTAAAATTCCTAGAGAATTTTCATAGAGAAAAGCATTGAGACAGCCCAGGGCTGGAGGTGCTGTCACTGATTCAAGCCCTGCTTCAGCCCTGCTCCACTCCCAGGGTGATTAACAGGTTTTTTTCACTCTACACACAGCCAGAGCTTCCCTCACTGCCGTTCCCGGTGTGTGAAGGGTGGCCGTGGTCAGACAGTTTGTGTCTTTATTAGGAAAGCGGGATGTTATTCCACAGCCCTCCAGAGGACAGGGCTGCTTCCTCCCCTGAGTGCACCAGGATTCCTTAGCTCATACATAACCAACGAGCCAGGGAACGTCTGGCTGTAATTCCTTAAAAATCAGACACGTTTGCAAGCTTTTAGCAAATAACTGAGACTTTGGAACAGATGTGACAGGGCCACGTGGTGCCCAAAGACCTCGGCTGTTTTCTGCACAGACAATGGCCTTGTGGAGGTGGGAACGGCCCCAGCCGTGGTTTATCTTCATTTCTGGCCATTTCAGTGATGACACTTCCATAAACAAGCCCAAGGAACCACGACCACATCAAATTCCTGTGCGACACCTCCACAACGGGCATGAAAAATCAAATTCTGGGACAAGCCACTGTCAAACTTGGGAGAAAACCACAAGAAAACTACACAGCCTGGTTCCTGTACTGGTCAAGGTTTGGGAAAAAACCACAAGAAAACTTCACAGCCTGGTTCCTGTACTGGTCAAGGTTTGGGAGAAAACCACAAGAAAACTTCACAGCCTGGTTCCTGTACTGGTCAAGGTTTGCAGGAGTAACTGGGCAGTGGAATAAACCTGGGTAGCTCTTTCCAGCACTGTTTCCAGAGAGTATCACCATTTCCTCTGTTCCCTCTCATGTCTGAGTGACCACCACAACAGATGGAGCTCAATGTCACAGACCTCACTAACTCAGTGGACATCTTCTGTACAATCGTGGATGTTTTATGGACACTTTACAGGGATGGCCCATAGACTAAGGGATCAGAGAATCACTAGGGCTGGAAAAACCCTCCCAGATCATCAACTCCAACCACTAACCCAGTGCTGCCAAGTCCCCCACCAACCCATGTCTCCAATGCATGTGCCTTTGAGCACTTCCAGGGATGGTGAAAGTGCCGTGGGCAGCCTGTGCCAGGGAAAGCCACCTGTGTATTGTATCTGTGTGGGAACGAGCTGCCAGCTGGGGTTAAACCACGACAAAAAGAGAGAGAACTAACAAAAAATCCAACACATTCCACAGTGACAGACCCAAGAGACTCCCAGGCTGAACGAGCAAGAGCCCATGAGGGGATGCCTGGAGAAGAAGAAAGCTGGGAAGTCCTTGAAGACACTAATGCAGAGCATCTCAGAGCAGAAAGATCACGTCTAGTGGATGCACCAGGATTACAACGTGAGGGAATGGCAGGCACTCAAGGCCTTGCTCGGTTTGAAATCACTTCTGGGGAAAGAATGAAAAAAGCTGATGTAATCCCAATCATAAAGAATTAAAGAACAGGAGTATAATTAGCACCAGTCAACATACTTCTACAAGAAACAGGTCTTGTCAAACAAATCTGATTTCATTCTTCACTGAGATTACAAGTCTGATGGAGAGAGGAGCCGTGTAAAGGCAGGGGAGTGTCTGAGTGCTGGAATCAGGAGAAGTGAGGGCAGCCTGGGGAACAGAGCCACTGCCTGCACTCCAGATCAAAAAACATGCTAAAAAGGGGGTTAAGAACTGATAAGGTGGCAGGTTCCAAGCAATAGTTTCTAGTGCTGGACCTCGGTGGGCTCCACAGGAACCAGCCCCGTGATGCCTTAGGGAAGGCTGACCTGGAACAGAGACTGGACAGAGCCAGAGAATAAAGTAGGGATTTATTGAAAGGCCTCNGTCTCCCTGCTCTATGAAGGGCTGAGTGACACTGGATGTGAGCTCAGAGCTGCACCCCTGGGCATTGTTACATGAGGGGTCGTTGGTTGGAGACAGAAAATGTGACTTGAGTCCTCTTGATCAAGACAAACAACCTGTTTTACTGTTCAGAACTCTCTTATACAGGGAGTTCAAAACTCCCAGCTCTAGACACTCATTAGTCTGGGTCTTAGCCCTGCCCAGCTCCTTGACCAGTGATATCTCACCAGTGTCTGCTTTTTGGACTGACTGTGATTGGCTAAAGTCTCTGTATGAGTTCTCTTATTCACTTGGGGACTTGTAGAACAAGCCAGGTTAGCCGAATTTGGTTTGCTATGACCAGATTTATCTTGTCCAGCTAACAGGTTAGCTGTGACAAAGCCTTAGTCAGCACGATGGAGAGGGATGAGGGAAAGCACTGCTCAGGTGGGTTTGCAGCCTTGCAGAGCATTCTCAAGTGAAGGATATGGGATTCATCTCCCTTGGCATTCACCATATGAAAAAATAATGCTCCCACTTTAATGCAGTTGTTAATTTTCTCCAGATAGTAAGGACAGGGAGAAGAGGGCCTCTGAGGACAGGCTGATGATCAAGAGCAGCCAGTCAGGCAGGTGAGCTGAATTGCCCTCAGCAGGAAACTGAGGGGGGGGGGTTGCTTCCAGCTGACATTAGAAATCCCATCTTTTGTGATAATGATTAAATTGTTGAAATCATCCTCAAAGAAAATTTAGGGAGGTAAAAACCTTAAAATGAATTAAACTCAGCGGTGAAAAGCACTGGAAAGCCTGGTCTCCTCCAGCAACTGCCCCTGGGGCTGGTGTGGCTCAACAGATGTAAGCACCAGCCAGGAAAAGCTCCAGATGGTTCCAGTGACACAGTGGCACTGAGCAGGGACTGCCCCTTGTGCCCAGCTCTGGCACCACAGCACGGATGCAGGTCCCACCTGACAGATGTTTGCTGTGTACGAAACAACAGGATGGCTTCAGTCCCTCTCCAAGCAGGCAGGTGTCACCCACAGCACTGCCACCACAGCTGGCACCCCCTGGCAGCCAGCAGGGTTAGGGCTCTTCCTTCCCTGCATTGCTGGGAGAGCTGGAGCATAACTATTGGCTTTAAGGTTTCCAGGAGAGAGATGACTGTCCCAGGCAGGAGCACCTACACTGTCTCACACATCAGCAGCCCCAAGGAACGATCAAGGTGTGCACACCCACCTCAACAATGCAGCAACCAGGATAAGGAACACCCTCAGCACAACTGATAGCTCCCACCTGGGTATCCATCCATTCCCTGCCCCTTTGGCTCCCCAAAGGATGAACAAAGCTCAAAGCACCTCAATAAAGTCCCACGGATGGTGTTAAACTAGGAGCCCTTCCATGGCTGGCATCACATGTGAAGGGCACGGTGAGGAAGGTGAAGGTGAGGGTGGGAGCACACCTGTAGCTACAAAGAGACCACTTGGCCTCCAGACTGAGCTTTGGGTTTTTTTAGAAGGTTTGGGGAGCTTTAACTCTGCAGCATTACTCAGCTACAGCAGAGACGAGACAGGTCTGAAGCGCGATGGGAGAGGGAGTCCCACGTCCTTCCCTGCCCCAAGATCAGGGAAAATTCTCAGACACCCCATCAAACAGCAAATCCCTGTGGAGAAAGCCCTGAGTGATGGAGAGGGAGCAGCTGCTGTTGTCCCTGCCTCCTGGGCTTGTCACGGCTGCCTCTCACCCGCTGCCCCCCAGGCAGATCCTCTGACATCCAACACCGCCTCTGCCAAGCCAGCCCCCACTGGGGTGCCCCCACTAAAGCAAGCCGAAAACCCATTCTTTGGGGGCTGCTTTATATCACTGCCTCCCCCCAAAAAAGGCTTAGTCAAAGCAAATGCCAGAGCCATTAAGTGCGAAGGACCTCACAGCCAACACAGGAATGCTGGGCCTTGATGGACTGTTTATAGAGTCTTTTATAGGAAGGATGGGTAACCTAATCCCAACTACAACATTTTTTATGCTGCTCTGTGAGGGTTCAGCTGTGATTAAACTGTTGGCACGGTCCCATGGCACATAAAACCATGGAGACCAGCATGTCTCATCCACACCAGAGCCATGCAAATGCAGGCAGCAGAAGTGCTCCAAGGATTACAGGCTGGCCAGCCCCGCTGTGGGGCATCCCCATCCCACTGGCCTCCTGAGCCTGAGACACCAAAATAAAACATCTCTAGTGAATATTTACTTCAGCTGCAGCCCAGAGCAGGGAAAAGGGTAACCACCCCTGCAGGACTTGGTGTGGGTGCAGGAGATGCAACAAAACCATGCTCTCAGCAGCAGGCTTCAACATCTTCCTCTCCCAGAAGCAGTCCCAGGGTGAGCAGGGAGCCCTCCACCACCCCCCTAAAACACTGGAGAAATCCCACTGCATCATTTGCTGCTTGGTTAAAACACTTGATTTTGAGCCAGCCTCACTAAACTGAGATGTTCCAAGGTGTGGATCAGCTGCTCCTCTACCAGGCTGATGTTCCATGGCTGTAGCTAAGACCAGAGTCCCCAGCACGGGCAAAGTCCTCCCTGGGAGAGGACATCCAAACGTTCCAGCAGACATTGACCCAGCAAACCAAGCCCACCGGGGCCAAACCACCTGAAGGGCGTGCAAATTGAACTGTCTGAGAGGGAAACAAACATTTGGAGGCCGAGAGATTGGAAGGGCGGGAAATGTGAGCCCAGGCTTGGCCCAGGGTCACACCAACCCCGTGCTGGAGGACAGGCAGGTGTAGCAAAGCCAGGCCCAGCTCCAGACCCTCTTCTTAGCTGGAAAGGGAGACAAAAAGCCTGGGGGGGCTGTGGGACGAGGGCAGAGCTGTAACACATTGATGAGGACAGCACAGGGGATGTTGTGCACTGTCAGAGTGTGATCATTTGATGTTGGACCAGCAGGGTCTCCCCAGCCCTGCTGGTGGGTGGGATTTCTTCAGGCAATGCGAGCATCGAGTTTGCTTTATTTTATTTTTATAGAATTGAAACAGAAGCCAGGTTTGCCGTTTTCTTATTTTTATTTCTTGGCTCTGTTGACTCATCCACCAGCTTGTCTGTTCACCCTCAAGACATTTCCCTGATGTGATGCATTGTCTCCCTCATGGCCACCACACACCCACCCTTAGGTGGGCTCTCACCACCCACGTTAGCCCACAGCCCTCTCCAGAGCTCTGGAGCAAGCACAACAGCAGACCATTGACTTCTGCACTGAACAAAAACCACCTCAGAACCCCTCACTGAGCAGCCCCACCACAGCAGCCAGGAGAGGAAAGTGTTCTCCCCAGGCTTTTTCACTGGGATGGGACTTGGGCAGCAGGTTTATTCTAGTCCTGGGCGAGTGCATGGCACATTCCTGCCACCAAAGGGAAGGAGACTGCAGGGCATTTTCACCACCTGAGCCTGTGCACTCACAGGGCTCCTCTCTCAGCACAGACCCCGACATGCCACCAGGCAAATGGGCACCTTGATGGTGACACACAGGGTGGGCAGGTCACCACAGCTCCACCAGCTGCTGCCATCCCCAGCAGAGCCATGGAGGAACGAGCCCTTCTCCACCCCTCTGGCCACTGAGCACTTCAGGGCTGGTGGATGATACACCCAGGGCTGACCTCACAAATCCCATTTTTTTCCCTTCTCCCTCTGTAGCCCACACAACCCCATGCTCCCAAACATAGAGTAAAACACCAGGTCAGCTTTCCAAGGGCTCGGCACCCACAAGCAGGAGCTCAGGTCATATTTAGGCCACCCAAATTACAGGGCAAGGTTTCTGCTGGAGGATGACCTGCTTGGTCACAAAAACCCCATGGGCAGCCCCTGCCATCCCATCCAAGACACTACAGGGATGTCTGGGCTCCACTGGTCCTAAATGTGCTACTCCCAAACCCACCACAGCCCCTGGCAGTGTCCCCCACACATCCCTCACTTTCCAGTCCAAAATCCAGCTCCCCTCCCTGCAGCCCCACCTTTTCTCCTGCAGGGACCAACGGAAACTGGGAGAAGCCAAGCAGCCCTGTGGGACCCAGCCTGGAGAGACTGAACTTCACCCCCAAACCCCCAGATAAGGCAGGATGGGCCCCAGGAACAGCCAGGGATCAAAGGGAACGCCGCAACCGTCGCCTTGGCTCGCTCAGCTTTGGGCTTGTGCCCATTTTCCTGCCATGTGCACACCCAGGAGCTGTGTCCTGCTGGATGGGGACAGCCACTGGCTCAGCAGCCCAGAGGGACCAGCCTGGCAAAGCCTCACCTGCACAGATCTGCACCTTCTGCCTGTCCCACACACCATAAACTCAAGAGATGCACCCAGCCACTGCTCAGAGCATCAGCGACCTCCTGAGTGATGTAAGGCTGAGCCAAAGCTGGAAACAGGGGCCAGGAGAGAATGGGAGCAGCTGACAGTAAACTCAGCATTTCCAGAGGATTTGTCTGTATCAAAAGCTGCTGCTCTGAAGCCAGAACAGGTGTCAGTCACACCAAAATCTCATGGCAGCTATTCAACGTGATGGCATAGATTTGACATCAGATCAAAAAAAAAAAAAAACAACCCAAAAGCAACATGAGCAGCTCCTCTACTCTCTATTTCACCTACAGCCATGGAAAAAGAAAGGTGAGGAGCCAAAAGGAGGAGAAAAGCAGGTGTGTCAGGGCTGGTTCTGTGCAGCAGCAGCATAGCCACACGAAGCAGGCAGCTCCCCATCACTGGGGATGCTCCCAGCAGCCCCAGGACAAAGCCACATCACAACTCTCACCCAGCTGCCCCCGGTGGGCTCAAAGCAGCACCCACCTACCCCTGGATGGCTCCATCAGCCCTGAGCTGGCCTTGTCCCCCCTGCAGACTTGTGAGCAGCCTGCTACCCTGAGCTCTGCGCTGAGTGTGACACGGAGCAGAGCCCACGCTGCCTCTTCAACACCTCCCACCAGCCAGACACCAACCCCTGCTAATGCTGCCAACATCCTAATTAGCACCTTCCCCGCCCTGCTCCCGACTGCTCTGCAGCTGTCCAGACTCTCAGAGGTTCACCAAAGGTGACAGGGGACGGGGACAAGTCCTGGAGGTGCTGGGCACTGTGTCCCCTCCAGCCCGGGGCAGCCCCTGCTCTGCTGTGAGTCTGTGTCAAGGAATTTCCACACGGGATCACACACACGCCTGAGTTTACCCTTCCCCAGCCTCCCCTGCAAGGCAGGCAGAACAAGTGGGGCTTTCTCCAGGTCTCATCGAATCACAGGATGGTTTGGGTTGGAAAGGACTTTAAAGACCATCTCCTTTCAACCCTTGCCATGGGCAGGGACAGCGTCCACCAGGCCAGATTGCTCCAAGCCCTGTCCAGCCTGGCCTTGAACATTTCCAGGGAGTGGACAGGGCATGGACAGGGCAACTGCAGCTTCTGCCTGGGGAATGCATTTGCCCATCCATGCATTTGCAGCTATTTCCATGGCTGGAAACTATCCCTGGTGGGGCTGCTCTGCTCTGCCTGACCCAACCCCTCAGTGCCCCTTGCCAGCAGCCAGCCTGGGGGAGCTGACACCTCCATCCCACCTCTCAGCACGCTCCAGCACTGAGTGATCAATACCCTGCCACCAGCCATCCCCACACCCAGACACCAGCTGCTCTCTGCTCCCCAGGCAATGAAAAGACAACATCCCCAGCTTGCTTTCCCTCCCAGAGCAACACCCAGGCAGCCACAGCCCTGCTCCCATTTACCACCAAGGTGTCACAATGTCCATACAAAGGCTGGACACATGGAACCAGTGCTCAGACACCTGCAAGGGCACTCTGCAAGCAGCCTTGGGGGTGCTGGGATCCTGCAGGAGAGATCCCTCAGAAGAGATCCACAGGAAATGCTTTCCCAAGGCTGGCATGCCTGAGTTACCTCCCTGCAGCCTGGCCCGGACATCTTGTTTCACTCCATCCACGCTGCTCCCAGGTCACGCATTTCTCCTGCTCACTCTGTCCCCTGATACCAGACAGGCTTAAAAGTAAAACAAGGCCAAGATTTATGAAGTGAGGCTCACGGTGAAGGTTTCTGAGACGCAGTTGTGGAGCCTGGAAAGGGGATTACCAGCAAAGCAAATCGTGAGACGCGACCGTGACCTCGGCACGGCAAGACGTGACCCTCACGTGCTCCAGCCCAGCTCGCTTCCAGCACGTGGTGTGCACTGCCTGGGGGCTGCCTGGCCAGCACAAACCTCCTGCTGATGGCCCAGGGCTTCTCTGACCTCCCCTGCACAGCACCCAGCTCATTTGGGTGGCCCAGTGCTGATCCTCAGCAGACTGCTGCCAACACCTCACCTCAGATCAGCTGCACAGGCGTTTGTCAGATCAGAGCACTCCCAGCTCTCCTTCAAGACCATAAACAGCCGCTTTGGACACATCTCATAATTCCATGGTGACTCTACTGCAGCCTTTCAGGGCCTAAGGGGGCGCCAAGAGAGCTAGAGAAGGACTTCAGTCAAGGGATGGAGTGACAGGACAATGAGGAACGGCTGCCCACTGA
>VXBB01013024.1:0-26252 GCA_013399915.1 Illadopsis cleaveri
GCCCCGGTGAGTGGCAGCTTGTTATGTGACGTCACCGGGCCCGGGGCCGCGCCCCGCCCGCACCGGGGGTCGCACCCGGGGCTCTTCCCGGGCCCCCCGCGGCACACGGGGCCGTGCCGGGCCGCCTGCGGAGGGGTTGCCAGGGATCTGTGCGCCGTTGAACTTTTATCTTGGGGAGGAATCGGCCTTTGGAGCGAGGCTGGAAAGTTTGGGCGGTGTTTTTTTGGTGGGGCGGCTGCAGCAGGCCGGGGGAACGCCGGGAGTGGTTTGACACGGCCGGGCTCCTGTGTCCCGACAGCCTTACCTGGGCTGAGAACTACCTGGGGTTAAACTACACCCCACATAAGACCCAAAAACTTCTCCCAGAGGTCCGGAGAGTTAGTTATTACAGACACTCAGGATGAAGTATTGTTCCCAGTCAAATGATAGCACAACTAATTTGATATCCCTTTAAGAGATGTCTGGAACTGAGGTTTGTTTGTTTTTAGTTGCTGCCTCATATCCAGCTTTTGTTTCTCTCCTGGTACAGTTCACCTGTTTGTTGCAGGGAACCCTTCATGAGCAGTGGTTCTCACCCACCCTTTCTCTGTGTGATACAGTATTTGGAGAAAATTAGACCGTAAGACTTCCCTAGGTAATGTTAAGTTTGTTGTTGCTTTTTTTCCCCACAGAGCTTAGCCTAAGTGTCAATTCTGCCATCTGTGTGACTTTGTAATGGTGAACTTCTTCCAGAAGCAGACTTCTGTTAATCTTCTTTTTACCCCAGAAATCTCAAAAGTTAATTTTATGTGCCCTAAATGTTGTTTGTGACTCAAAGTATTAGGTTCTCTAATGGCTTTATTTGGGGATTTTTTTCCCAGTATGGAAATATTAAGTCTTTCCCTCCCTGAAAAGATTGATTGTGAAAATATTTGCTTGCTGTTGAAGGCTCTTCTGATACATGTGTGCTTTCCACCTGCCCTGTTCTGGTCTTACCCAGATCTCCAGCCACACAGCACTGGCATTTCTCTTTCAAATATAGGGAGTCTAATTCTGGCACTGATTTGGACCAGAGCTGTGTGTTTAAAAAAAGAAAAACATTAGCCTTATTTCACTTTAATTAGTTCACTGGAATGTCTAACAGCATAATCAGCATAAATGTTTGACATAAATTTGTTTGAATGGGTGGTTTGTATCATTTAACACTAGAATACATGGGTTTTTTTAAAAATGATTTTTCAAGACATGAATGCGCTCTTCACACAAGGGGCAAAATAAATTCAGTCACAGCAGAGCTCAAGTGAGCAGCTCTCATGTTATCCCTCCTCCTTCACCAAGCTCACGCTCTGGCCCAGTGCCACAGCAGCCGAGCGCCAGAGGCAGGGAGTTCTCTGAGCCAGGAATTGACAGTAAAAACATCCTAAATGATCTTAACCGCCACCAGGATGTAAGGCTGGGGATGGCTCTTCAGATAAGCAAATTCCAAATGAAAATGTTTTGGAGGGGTCTTGGAAGTATCATCATCTTTCCTCATTTTTCAGATAGTAACTCTTGTTTTTTCTGGTTTTTACACTTAATCTTTTTCTCTCAATGTATTTAAGTTGCCCAGAATCCTATGGGCTCCTCTTCACACCATGTCTCTGGTCAGCTCTGTGCATAGACATTTCTGAACTTGGCTACCTTGTCATTAGCCAAGTGTACCTTCTCAGTTTCTCTAGCATTTTATTCCATGCTGCTGTGGTTCTTTCAGGTTCTTTCCAAGTCTCCACTCAGACACCATCTTTTACCTTTAATACTAAATCTCATCTCCCTCATGTTCTGCTCTGTTGCCTTACGATGTGTCGTTAAATGCAGTTTGAACTAATGTAGAGAAGTGTAATTGGGTGAGTTTGAGGAAGTTAACATGTTGATGAAGTACAGCAAGTGTGCCCTTGAAATCTTAAATTAATCCACAATGAGCTTGTCCTAGTAGAACACATAATAAGGGTGAAACTGTGTAATACAGAACAGTGCAATGCAAAATAAATGCACCAAGTAACAGCTGACCTTCATTCCATTTCCAGGGTACAGCTATGCACCTGCACACACCTGAATGCATGATGAAAATCCTCTACTTCTTGCCTTTTGGCATAATTCCTCTTCTGCTATAAATAGTGGGTAGTTAAATAGAGAGAGGTAGTTGCTTATTACTTTTCAGTAAATCTCAAAAATAAGCAAAAACATTCCAAAATACTGTCTGTGGTACACTGGTTAAGTTACTGCTACTTCTACACTACTGTTTGGTGTATGGATGCCTTCTGGTCTTGGTGGGATCTCTGCTACCACTCATTCTGAACTGTGAATAAATTACCAAAAGCTGATTTGAATTGGTAGAGTGACACTGCCCTGTCCATCCTCTCTGCTGTCATTTTCCTGTCACCATATTTTCATTTGGGAAGGATATTTGAGATTATAAAAGTTGAACTAAAATACCTATAGACCACCTTTTAATTAAGCTATTTGCCCTCCACACAACAACGACCAGTCCTTCCTAAGTGACTCATCTAATTAAACTAATCAGAAGAAGGTTTGCTGTCTTTCTCTGACCACCTTTCATCCAAGGTCCCTTGGAAAACGAACAGATGGAGAGTCACAAGTATACCCAGTAAAACTGGGCACTACACCAAATATGAGGTTTTGCTTTCCTCAGGCTCTGACAGTTGTGGGTTTTCTGCTTGCTTTTTTATCGTTGTTTTTTAATCAGAAGCAGAGCTCAATTCAGTCTCTTTGCTCAGTTAATTAGCAGTGCTTTGCAACCATAAATAGTTCTGTCTCACCTGGCCTGAACTGTCACATTTGGAGCAGGTCGCTGGTGTGGATGTGTACAAAGGGATTCCTCCTCCTCATCTTCACAGTTTTAGGAAGGTTGTCTTTGCATGTGTCAGTGGTTTGAAAGAACTAGCAGCTGTCCAAGTACCAGTTATCTCTGTTTACATTCTTTGCTGGCATTTAATTTTTCTTGTATTTTACACCTGGAGGCTCTTTATTCTTCACCTCCCGTCTGCCGTGTTGAAGCTGTGTGAAGTGAGAAGGCTGTCTCACAGTGGGATCTTGACTGGGTGCTGACCAAGTGAATTGGCTCATTTTTTGAACCTCAGTCCAAGAGCTGTTTGGAAAGGCTGGGTTCCATGTAAACCACAGCAGAACTAGGCTTCTGCGCTTGAAACTGAAAATGTTGTTGGGAGGATTTTAATTTATACTGTGGAATGTTGACAGATAAGAATGAGCATGCAGTTTGGGATAAAGTATTAGAAATAAGAATACAGCCTTCAGAAAATTTAAGTCATGAAGTTGACCAGAAAAGTAAATAAGAACTTGAACTCTGGCAAGTCAAATGAAAAGTACAAGGACCTGCCACAGAGACTTTGAGAAACATCATAGTAATAGCAAAAAACAAACAAACAAAAAATTTCCAAGTTCATCAGAAACAACAAAGGTGCAGGATTCTGGAGGGCCAATAGATGGAGAAGTGAAAGAAATATTTGATGATGAAGCCATGAGTAGAAAGATGACTTACATGCATTCCTTTTTCCTGTGGAGGAGTCCAGGAGTCCAGAGAGGTTCCCTGTGCCAGACATTCTCTTTATGGAGAACAGGACCCATTGGAAGATCTGTCACTGCTTGAATTGTCAGCAAAGTAATTTATAGAGCAAAGTGATAAACACAATTACAAGATGCCAAGACCAGATGGTGCTTGCCCAGGGGTTCCAGAGGAAACTGGGGCCTGAAATGACCGAATTACTAATTACGCTGTGTAACTCCTCAATACCGTGAAGCCACAGAAATAGAAGTTGTGGTAGCAGTTCTTAAAGATAGCTCAGCAGGGTATCACAGTTCAGTGCCTTTTTAAAAAGTAAAAAACAAAAAAAAGCTAACCAGATGGACCAACAACTTAGAATAGCAGAAAGGCAGTGTGGCTTTTGCAAAGGAAATGGTGCAGCTCATATCTCCTGGAGGTTTTGAATGACTTGAGAAGCACAGAGAAAGGAAGTTTGGGACGAGAGAAGAGGGATCTGTGTTACATCTCTGCTGTTCAGCATATTCATAAATGATCTGGTGAGAAAGGTGTTGAGGAAGAAGGGAAGAAAAAAACAGAGCTGATTAGGAAGAATTGCAGCTTGTCCTTCTGACACTGAATTACAGGCAGCAAAATGCCAAATGAAATTTGTTCCAGATACATACAAAGCAGGGGGGAAATCTTAATTTGTTTGTGCACTGATGGGGTGAAAGTTAATTATTGCCACTTAGAAGGAAGAGCTTGCCATAATTCCGTGAAAATGGAAGTTCAATGTTCAACAGTGATCATGAGAGTTTGTGTGAGGGGCTTTGGGAAAGGAATTAAAAAAGGAAAACAGGGATAGTAGCATCATGGCTCTTAGTCCTCAACACACTGATTACAGTGTTGGCACAAAGAAGGATGTGCTTTGAGATACACTGCAACTGGAATAGCAAAGATGAGGCTGAAAAGAGTGATCAGAGATAAGAAATGGATTCCATACAAGGGATGCTTAAAAAGATTTGAACTCCTCAGCTTGGCAAAGACATGACCAAGCACAGTCTGGTCTAGATCAAAACTGATGGTGCCTCTCCCTCAGTCTGCCCTGAGACCACAGAGTGCTTTGAATGACAGCGATTTACGTGGCTTCAGAACCAAACACGTGGAATCACAGGAGAAAACACTGTCAAATAGGCTACTGGGAATAAAGAATAAAAAAAATAATTACCCCCAAGCTATCAACTGGGAAAATATACTTGTGGTGGTATCAGTGCATTTGCTCCATCTTTTATTCTGTCTGAGATACCTGCATGTATCAGGTAGTGTTGGGCCTGCTGGCTGTTTGATCTGAACCACTGCAGTTTCAACAGGTGTCTTGTGGTGCGAAGAGGAGGAGGGAACACAGGTGAGTGTCAGTTGTGGGTACAAGAAGATGGTTGTCTGGAAAAGTTAGTGTTAGCTTTTCTTGTCCATATGTGCTTTACTGCCAATGCCTGAAGACAGAGCCACCATGCCTAAGCAGAAGCCTGCCTGGCTCGGTGTGAGGTGCCCCACACCCCATCTGAGATGCAGGAGGTGTCTGGGAGGAGAGGACACCAAGAAAAAACTGGCCCAAATGCAAAGCGTTTTGCAGATTACACACGCATGGAAATCCACAGATCTACTATAATTACCTCAATATTAAGCCCTAATCTCATTTTGTGCGAAGTAATCTTGGGACTCAGTATTGCATAAGAGAAGTGCTCTTGTAAGTCGTGCCTACAGATAGCAAAGATGTACTCAGTGGGGGCAAATGAGCAGGAATGTTCCGTGGGCAGGCAAGGACAGCAATGGCAGCCACAGATCTTGAGGACACAACCCTGCTTTCTGCCTCCAAAATCCAGACTTCGCCTTCAGCCCTGGAGAGGGACTTGTCATGGTAGAGGAAGACAAGGGAGAAATGCTAGAATTAGTCTTCCCTGGGTTTTAAAATGATGTTAATTTACTAATTATGTAGAAGTAGAGAGGTGAACAGTATAGGGGTGAATTTTGCAGGTAGTTGATCAGGAGCGCCCTGCTAAGTTTGATGTTAACAAAAGAGGATGCACATTGACAAGATTAAGACAGAATTTTGCTTGCACATATTGCTGGTTTAGTTTTTAAAAAATTTTACTTGAACACACTTACAAAAAGATCTTTCAGGAACCTTCTTTTGCAGTATTCTACCAAGTGCTGAATGTGAATTAAATAACCTGGCTTGGAAAGGAAATAAAGTCATCTGTTTTGTTCATGCTTAAAAAACAGTGCAAGAAAGCCCTACAGATGAAGTAAGGGAAAAGTAGTAGTGAACACAGAAAATAGAAAAGAGAAGCTCAAAATTGTGGAAAATAACTGGGAGGGAAAAGGAGCTCAAATAACTATGAAATTATGGATCTAAAAAGTTGAAATGTGGTGAGGCCTTGCTATGTGTCCTGCTGGGATGCCTGCCTCCCTTTGCTTTCAGGCTGGCTCATCCCCTGTGCTCTTGTCCTTGTTTCAGGCCCCAGCTTTGCTCACCGCTCCTTAGGGTCTGAGAGAAGCATCCAGTTGTTTTCTTCTTTGGTTGTGTCTCTTCCAGACTGTCCTTTTTCCAGTTCTGCTGTAGTTGTTCCTCATATGGTCACTGTTGTGTAGCTTAATCATCCGTGTGCCCTGCTCTGAGTCATTTCCAGTTCATTTATAGCCTTTTGCCATGCGAGGGTCACAGCTGCACACATCAGAAGATGCACTCAACCGATGGATTCCAACATCATCTTAATGGTTTCTGGTTTGTTCCTTTTCTCCTAGTTCTTAATACCAGAATCTTTAAAATTGTGACACTTTGGGGTGTTGAGTTTATATTTTAAAGGAATTAACTATATAACCTTTGAATACTGTTCTTGACTGGCAGTGATCAGCTCCCAGTCCATCATTTCATATAGGAAGTTGAATCTGGTTTTTACATTGCATATCACTTCACATCTATCTCTTTCAAATTTTATTGCCAAGGCACAGAGCCTGTTAAAGTTCTGAAGTCCATCACAGCTAGCCGTTGCATTTATTACCTCTGCATCTTGACATCATCAGTAAATTTTGTTGTATAGTTATTTTTCTTTGCTTTTTCAGGCCATTTATGAGTGTTGAGCTGGGCAGGTTCCACGGGTGTTTTTCTGAGAGCACTGAGCATTTCCTTCTGCCTGGTTTCCTATCTTTTGGCAGTTATTTATCTATACACAGAGAACTTCCGTATAATCAGGTATTCTGATTATCTCATTAAGTTAAAAAAAAAAAAAGGTTGAATGATATTGCACACCTAATCTGACCAGACTTGGTAGTTGACACCTCTGTTTTGATATGTATCTTAGCTTTGAAGATCTCTGGCCTGAAAATGGAGGGGGTTTATGTAATTTTTTTTCCAGAAAGCTCTTTACATACTGCAGCAAGTTTGAGTGTGAAAGAATGCTAATATGCAGTAATAATAAAGAGAAGTAGGACAGTCTTAATGATTATAATCCCATCAGACTAAGACATCAATCCCAGGTACAATAATGGAATAAGTAACAAAGTGTTCAGGAAAGAATTAAGGCAATGTCACTCAGCCTGGACTGGGGGAAATAGAAACAAGAAGTGTTAATTGTTTTATTTGGTTCTTAAGTGCAAGTGTTCATCTTAGCCTTCAGTTAGTACTTGACAGTAATGGCATGTCATTTTCAGTGAGAAACTAAGCCAGAACAAAATCAATATGGTTCATATTAAATATAATAGAAAGAGGGTAGCTGTGAAAGGCAAGTGGAGGCTGAAGTGAGTCTGTGTGTAGTGAGAACATGAAAGAGTTGGACTCTTGGGCTGTGTTTTTTAGTGGTCACCTGGAAGAAATGCAAAATGCCAGTAATGGGAAATTTGCAGAGGCTGAAGAAGTGAGGAAGTGACAAGGAAAGCCTCATCATAATGCAGAAAATGTAATTGACTGCTGGAGTGAGGAGCATGGTGTGAGACTCTCTGTTACTGCTATTTTAAATTCAAGATGGTCTGCACTTGAATTAATGCACGGGGTGAAATGTACTGGGGAATGACCAAGCGCTGGCTTGTTTGCACTTGAAACGCATCTCAGGGTGTGGTTCTCTGGTACTGTGAATGGATTTAAGGCTCCTGCTCCTGGAGCTGTGCTGCAGCAGCCCTGGGGCATTTGGAGCTTTGATGGGCAGTGTGGGATGGGAACGTACACTGTGCTCTGCTGCTCTCAAGGGCCCTCCTGCCGTGACACCTCTACCACTTTGTTACTCCTTATGCCAGGAGTAGACAGTCACTGCTGTCAAAGGTGTAAAGGTTATTAAAAAAACCCAACCAGCTCTGTGTTAGGGTGCTTCATTCTGGAAGGCTGTTACGGGAGCAGCAGGAAGAGGGTGAGTGGAGGCAAATTGTTCACTCTCCTTCCATTTTGGAATTAGGAGGCAGTAAAAGAAACTAATAGGGACAATCTTGAATTTGAAGGAAGTGGCTTTACACAATGTGTAATTAAGTTGTGGGAATTCCCTCCACAGGATGTTGTGTGTGCTGGAAGTTTACATGGGTTCAAAAGGAGTCTGGACAAGCTCATGGAGGAGAAATCTGTTTGAGGTTACTAAATTCATGAGAACCACACCTGACCCAAGAAGCTCCTGAGGTGAAGGCTGGCGAGCATGCAGGGAGAAGCTTTTTGTTCATTTTTCCTCTTCTTTAGTGCAAGAATCCAGTCCTGAGCTTCTCCAAAATGCCAGGCACTGAGGTGGAGAGACCTGACTCCTAAGTCAATGTCCCTATTTCCATGTGTGTAGACCTGCAATAACAGATGGTCTGTGAGTCTATAGGTGTAAGTTTAGGTGCAGGAACAAGTGGTCAGTGTCCATGTTGGAGCTGCTTATGGGACAAAGTGCTGAGTGTAGAGGGTTGTACAGGTCATGATTTGGGTGTTTTAACAAAAGACAGTTTGTGTGTTCCTGGGAGCACTTGGCAGTGCTGAGGCATCATTCCTGTAAAGCACGGGCAGGTGCTCTGTACAGGGAAGGAGAGCAAAGCAAAATGTTTTGCTCTTTCCTGCAGTGCTTAAAAATCAAGCAAATATATTAGAATCCAAAACAATTTTCTTCTCTGAGAGGAAGACGATTTGTGTGTTGTCACATAGGATTTTTCCTGAAGAGGAAGGCAAGGGCAAAGGCAGTAATTTGATAGGATGAATCCTACTTTGAGACTTCACATGATATCTGGGATTAGACGTGCTGTGTCCGCATGACACTAAACACGGATCTGGTGCTGACGGCTGATTCAGGTTTCCTCCAAAACATTGCATTGACAGGCTTAGAGTGCATGAGGATCTCCTGCCCCATCACAGCCATTGCACAGGCAGCTTGACTGTCTTACCTGTGTCCTTAACGAAGATGCACTGTATGCCCATGCCTGTTAAACACTTATTGTGTACTTTTGGATAACTCTTAATGACTGTATAAAATTAATCAGTCATTAAGGGTTCACTGGGGCTGGCACCCAGTGTTGTTAAGACCTATTGCAGTTAAGCTCACTCTGTTGTGAGTTCTGGTGATGTAGTACAAAGAGGCTTGAGCTGGTTATTTGTGGAGTTAGCTGAGACCTGGGGAGGTGTATTAGCTGGGGGTGAACACAGCTCTGCTGCTCCTGGTTTAAAGCTGGCTCTGGAAATGTACTGCCCTATTTGCAAGGCACCTTTTCCAAACTAGTAAAACATGCCAGGCTTGAGGCTGGTTGACACAGGCTGACTGAACTGTTATCAGAAATCTGAACACTCAGTTTGCCTTGTCCAAAGACCTTCCCATAGGACCTGTGTTCAGTGTTTAATCCCTTTAGATACTGTGCTGACCTTCTGTGTCAGTTTTTCAATTGTTTTCTGTCTTACAACAGAAAAATTCCATTTCTCTGTGGATTAAATTTAATGTGCAACATCAGTAGCCTGCCCTATACTTTGCCACCTTTGGAACTTTTTTCTAGTGTTAAATTTCATATGTAACCCTCCCAAAAAGCCCCAGCAGATAGCTTTTTCTCACCAACTGCTCCCACATAGTGCTGTAGTTAGAAATAGGTCTATTTTGCAGTACTGTCAAACTGCTTTATGTGCTGGCTGCAGTAAGGAATATAAATATAGCTATTTCTCAAAGGCCTTGTTAGCAACACTTTAAATAATGTGGCTTTTTGGTTTATGAGTGCAAGTGTCCACAGGCAAACTTGAACAGAATTAAGAAAATATCAATCATTGCGATAAATTGTGTTGACTGTCCCCTTGATAGAGGTGGCCATATTCACATTTTTAGTGTTCTGATTCTGGTGTCTTGGAATTGAACTGAGTTTCCATCCCAGTAATGATTGATTTCAGGTTGTTCATGGTGTCAAAAGAGCAGATCACTCTGAGCTCAGTGTGTCTGGCTTTACTGTCAGTGTGGCTGTACACATCAGTCCAGACAATAAATAAGTGCCACATGTTTTGGGGTATGTATGTCTTCCAGGATCTTTTATAAACCCTGTAGCAGAAACATGAGTTGTATCTGACTCCTTTATGTGATTGAGTCATGTTTTTCTGTAATGTTTTTTCTTTTATTTCAGTCCCAAGGCTGTTGGCTTCCCAGTTTGCAGCTTCTCTAAGATGTGACTTGGGGTCACAGTTTCTTTTACTTCACAACTATTGCTATGTAAGAGCTGGGCCATCCTTGTTGGTTATGTGGAGAAAAATGGCATGATAGCACACACAGGCTTACAGATGCTGAAGGAGGCTGATTTAAGGTAGCAGGATTAGCATTTCAGCAGCGAGCTGCAGTATTTCTGGTATTTGTTTATATGTGCTTTCACTAATGAGAAGTGAGCAGCAAAAAAGGATTACAGAATGTATAGTTGCTGACATTTTCCATTGGGACTTCAGTGGAGGAGAAGGTTGAGATGCTTGCCTGCTGTTGAGAGATGTGGGAATCCTGGATTCTGTTCTAGAGAAGTGGTTACATCCTTCTGCTGTTCCCCTCCTGGCCTATTTGCCTGACCCCGTTCTTGTCATAGTCTTTGGGCCACTTCACCCACTCAGATGCTCTGTGTTGAGTCTCTTTCTTCACTGGCTGTGCACAGCTGCCCTGAAATCAGACCTGTTTGCTGATCAGCTGTGGACTCCAAACTGCTTTGCTAGTTCTCAGTGTTGATGCCTGACCTTGCTGAATGGCCGGAAGAAAACTGTGAGAAAAGTCTGCTCACCCCCTCTTGATCCCTGGAGTCTTTGGGAAAACTTTCTCCCTCCACCTCAGACTTGAAGGAAAGTGAGTATATTTCAGAGTGAATGCAGGTACTGAGGCAGAGGCAGTTGAGGGACTGGGGCAGAGTCAGTTCTCCCCTGTGGTAGGCAGAGGGCAGGGCCTCACTGGTCAGGATGGGAGACACTTGAGCAGGGTTTCTTCTTCTGGTCCCTCAGCCCAGCTCTTGGTCTTCCTGTAGCCCAGGGCAGAGCTGATGGAATGAAGGGAAATAAAGCAAGTGAAAAGAGTGCCAGGCTGTCATTCACTCAGAAGCAAACTGCTTCAGTGTTGTGCAGAGGAGTCAGCAGCAAGGCAGTCTTTCTAAGATTTCAAAACCTTTACCTTCCAACATTTTGGTTTTAAGGACTTCAGCAAGATTAGGTGGGAAAGAATTTAAAGGATGTTCTCCCATTCCCTGTAGCATCCTTACTGCATGCTGAACTGCTTCTGAACTGCTTCTGCTGAGTTCTTGCTGACATGAAATAATCTAGATTTTTTTTTTTACAAAATACTGCATTATGCAAAAGATCTGCCTATATAGCCTCGCAGGCAGCATAAAGTTACTAGTAGTTAATTGGTAATTGAAATTAAATATATTTTGATACCTATGTGATGGTAAAGAGCTGTTTCTTCCATCAGTTACTTTCTCCAGGATGAGATCCAGAGTGAGACAGACAAACTTGGCATGTTTGTTGCCAGCCTATCCAACTTCAGAATGTCAACAGTGTGTCTGCAATCCTTACTCATGCTGTGTGGCCTTGGGACCTGCAGGAGAGGAGGCACTGGAAAAGTTGTTCCTTGGAAAAATAAATAACGTGCTGAAGAGGCAAATTCCCTTGCAGTAAAGACTAATACTTGGGGGGAGTATGTTTAAAACATGGGAAAAAATATTTTCCCCATTTCTAATTCTTCTGGAGTATTTGGTGGATTCCCCTAACAAGCAGGGCTTTATGCTGCAGGAGTCTTGGAGCCTCACTGCACTTAGAAACAGCAGCCTCCTGTAACAAGGATATTAGTGTGGCAACTCACAGGAGCTCCTTGTGTTGTAACCTCCTGTGATGTTAGCAGGATTGAGTAAATGATGTCTAAAGCTCCTGTAATACCTGTGAAAGACACTGGCCAAGGCTGGGGAAATGTCATAATTGAATCTCTTCCATTCAGATGAGTCACTTGAGTCATGTTGTGAGAGTTTCCACTTTGAATCTAGCAGACTAGCTGGTTTTGAGAATCCTATAAATGCAAATGTGGGAGGAGTAGTTCATTTAAGAGTAGGAAAAATTGCAGATCTCTTGTCTTGCTGCAGAAGACAGCACAGATTCTCCTAGAAGATCACTGCAGCCATTCTGCTACACTAATTGGGATAAAATATTTCTTGCTCAGTGTTCTGCATGCATCATCAGTGATGCAGTTCCAGCAGCTTTCTGGGTTTGTTGGACTCTCCCAGCTCTATGTGTTGTGTAAAAGGATGAATGTGGAGTACTTGTGTTCAGGTACAGTGAGGTGGTAGTAGCTTGGGTTTAGTCTGTTTGTTACACCCTCTCAGGTAGTTCATAGAGGTTTTTTAGCTCTAAATGTGGGTATGTGCTCACTGGTGAAAAGCTGTGCCGTAGCAAATAGTAAATTGTGTGTAATGTGCATCTTAGATGAAACTCTTTAGGCCAGCAAAGTGCTTTGATTCCTACATACTGCTGGTACAAATTTGATGTATTTCCCTGTTTCAGAATACTTAATGAAGAAAACCAGAGCATGTCAGATGCAGCAGAAAGACTCAACTGCTGTGAATGCTGTTAGTGTTGTCTTTGAGACACGCACCAAGATGCACCAAGATTCTAACAATCCATTTTTTCTCCATTGTGCTACCACGATGCTGTTTTTCTGAGTCTTTTCCAGACCTGACCACCCCTTACAGCTGCCCACTGGAGAGGAATGTATTTATTTTAGCTAAAAATAACTAGCTGAAAGATGCTGATCTGTACAATGAATCCTTTAAATTAGGAAATTCAAGGAATTCCTAAATTAGGAAGTGTTCAGGGTTGGGTGAGGCTTTGAGCAACCTGGTCTAGTGAAAGGTGTCCCTGCCCATGGCAGGGGGGTGGAATTATATGATGTTGAAGGTGCCTTCCAACCCAGCCATTCTATGGTTCATTGATAATGATAAGTAGAAAGAAGTGGTTGTGATGTTCGGTGAGTTCCTTCTGAGGTGGACAGAGGTGTCTGTCTAATGATCAGAGCTGACATCCTGAGGTGTTTATGTCTACCCAGTGTTTATATTCTGGGCTGCTTCTGAAAATTGGAGATTATAAGTGGTGATTTGCCTCCTGAATTGTATTTTATACAACACGCTTGTTCTACAAGGAATTGTTTTTTGGCAATGCTGTGAAAGGTGAAACTAAAGTAAAAAATACAAGGATGCCATGGGTCACTAAAAAATGATAATGTGATTGAGGTTATTTGTGATGGTCCAGAAGAATCATCTAGAAGTTGATGATGAGGGAACTTTAATTCCCTGGATTTCGAATGCATTAGATGGAAGGGACTGTTGGGCAGGTTTGATGTGTCCTGGGGGTGGTCCTGCACAGAACTCTGTGAGCAAGAGAGTCTCATGGGGCAGGTGCTGAGCAGGGGGAAGGGAGTGGTTGAGCACACCCTGCTGAAGGGCATCTTGGGTCCAAATGGTGTCAACACATCTCAGGAAGCATTCAGGCAGAGTTTCATGAGAGGCTTTTCTCAGGAAAAAGATTATGAGGAGGTAAAATAAAGCTCCTGAAATAATTTATATATATTTATATCCATACATTTTTCAAGCCTTTTTTGGGAAGGATTTGTAGAAAGATCTACATTAAATAGTGGGTTTGGGGGTTTTTTTGAACAATTGTAGTTTCCTCATACATCTTAGGCGTAGGTATGTAGAAGGCCAAAGCACAAAATTCAACTGGCAAGGAACACTTAAAATTAATCTGAGTGACGGAAGTATTTAGAGGAAGATAGAGTTGATCTGATAATCCATTGAAAAATACAGTTATCTGTAGGTGATGCCAAAAAGTCACCTACCCTGCGTGGTATTGCAGGTAACTCAAGGCATCACAGGCCAGTCCCAGCCACCAGCACAGAAGGGAGAAGGAGGGAGGGTAGCAGGGAAGGACAGGTTATCCCATTCCAGCCACCCACTGTGCCTCCAGGCCAGTTTCATCAATGCCCTGGATAATTACCTGGGAATCACTACTGTTAAACTTGCATCTGACAGACTGTGATTAAACTGGAGGACAGAGCTAGAACCTGAAGGTAGAATAAACCATCAGTCACTGTGAGGATAAATAAAAGTCTGACAGTGGATATTCAGCTGTGCGAAGAGAGAACTATTCACTGTATAGACATCTGAATGAAAAAAAGTCTGTGAGCTATCAGGAATTAAAAACTGACTGTGTATCAACAGTGTTGTCTGCTGGGGAGGGGAAGAAGAAAGAAAAAGACACATAATTCCAGATTGGTGTTTAAGCAGCAGGGTATCCCAGAAGATCAAAGAAATGAATCCTTCAGCTCTGGGCACTCTTTGTAGAGCCCTAGGAGAAATCCTGGATTCAGCTTTTGGGCTCCACACTTTGGTAAATTGGTGCCAATTGGACTCTGCCCAAAAGGGAGCAATGGGAAAGTCTAGGAAATATGATTTACAGAAAAGGCTTGAATAAACTGGTATTGTTTTGCCTGAAGAGAAGACTAAGTGAAGGCATGTGTTCTCAACTGCACTGGGGAAAGGGAATAATCCATTTCCTTATGGCCACGAAAAGCAGCATAAACAGTAATGGGCTTATATTACATCAAAGCAGAGTGAGGGTACACATTGAGGGAGATTTTTTCATTGTAAATATTGTGGAGCACATGACTAGATGACTTCAGAGGTTTTGTAGGACTTTAAGGGCAGATTAGCCAAAACTGACATTAAATAGAAGTTACAAGTAGTTGATCTTGAGTTGGTACAGAGGACAGATAATTTCCAGTTCTGTAAAATTCAAATACTAACATTGCTAGAAAGTATTCAAAACTGTCTAAAACAATGGAAAGAAAACTTGTATAAGGCTTGGATTATTTAAAACCTTCCACAAATGTAAAAATAACCCCAAGTCCCTAAGGTAAATAACTTTAACTTGTGTTCATATATATTTGCAAGGTGAAAGAAACTCACTTTAGACATGGATTTGGATGACTTGAGCAGTGGTGTCTGAACAAGTGGGTTGAAATGGTACCTGGCACATTCTCTGTACCTGGAGCAGAAGTACAGAATCTCTGTAATATTCACTGCTTCTTCACCACCTAACAGTACCAAAGTACCAAAGTTTGCTTTTAGATTGTAGTTTTATCTTTTTTACTTAATTTTATGAGGCAAGAGAAGAGCTGAAAAGGAGAAAATGTTTTTGCTGTGTCCTTTAAATCTCTCCTGTGCATCTTTGATGCCTTCTCCCCTTGCCAGCAGCCCTGGTCATCCTCATAGAACTTTGTTCTGGGTTTGTCATGGCAAAAGTTAACTCACAGGGTGCTCCCTCTGTGGTATTTTGGTCATGCAGTCATAGGTATTGTGGTGGCGTTGCTGTTTGCTCCATTTCCAGGAAGCTTCACGGGATGACTAAGCTGCTTCCCCTGGAGTGCCTTTATGTTATGGAGAAGAAAGTCGTTGTGGTTCTGTCCTCATTGCACTCCCATGTAGCCAGGTCATTCCCTAAATGTCTGGCTTATCCCTGCACTGGTCACAAATAAATGCCTGGAGAAGAGAGCAGGCACATATATAGTGCTGGTTTTGTTTGCATTGCCAGATCCTAAACAACCATCTCCTTCGGCCCCACCCTGACTCCAGGCTTTCCTTAAACCTTTCTGGTCTTTTTGAGGCCAGAGTTGCTTGTGAGCAGGTCAGGGGTTTGTATGGTCCTGATACAGATCAGTTCATTGCACAGCAGAGATCTGCATGGAGCATTACAGGGGTATCCAATTCTAAGTCCCCCCTTCACTTACTGCAAGCTGACAGCAGGTTCTATTAACCTGGGAGCAGCCATGCCCAGGAGAGCAGGCTGGGGAGTGACATGTGACCTGCCAAAATCCTTTGCAGGGTGGTGGTTGTAATCTGAGGAACTGGTTACCTTGAGATCCTTCTGTTGGTGCTCTGCTGTGGCAGCAGGTGCTCCTCAGTCCAGCTGACTGGCACTTTGTAGTTAAGACAGCTCAGTGTGATAAGAACATGTTACTGCCCTTAAATTGAAGCATCTTGGATATCATTACCTGGAGTACACTTCTGAGAGGCTGCCCTGGGACAGTGCTGCTCACTCACTCATTATCTCTGAGTGCTGCTATCTCAGTCTTTAGAACAGATCAATAAATGCTAAGCCAGGCCCATCTCCTCTCCTTTCTGTTATTCTTGCACCTAGTGGGCTCACTGGTATGCTGATAAGTGCTGGGGAGTGTTTTTTATTAAAAGGATGGGAATCTGAACTCACCCAGTTCCAGATATGTCTGTCTCTCTAATGGACATGTATAATCAATTTAAAAGATCTTATTAATTGAAGACTCAGGGTTTATTAATTATTAGCATCTCAGTTAAAAGCTGTAGCAGTTGAATTAACAAGTTGTCATTTTGTTTTTCAGCTATGGCAGCCATTCGAAAAAAGCTGGTTATAGTGGGAGATGGTGCCTGTGGAAAGACCTGTCTGCTGATTGTATTTAGCAAAGACCAGTTCCCTGAAGTGTATGTTCCCACTGTCTTTGAAAACTACGTAGCAGATATTGAAGTGGATGGAAAGCAGGTATGTGAGCCCTTCTCTAAGAACCAGAATGAACTGGTGTTTTTTCAGAATAGCACGGACATCTCTACACTTCCTTAATGTGTGGTTAGCACACGTGCTTAGTGCTTGTACTGTAAATATGTTTTTAAATATTAAGTACGTTCCTGTGGAAAAAAATACTGACCTTGCTAGAATGTGCTCACATCCAGTGTCTGTTTAACAAGGTGCTTCTAACTGCACACAAGCTGAGGTTCTAGAAGCCGTGCAATCAGTCTGAGTAGAATACTGCAGCAGGTGGGAGGGGATGGAGCAATGCAAAGTTGCTGAGGACATTGGGGCTACTGGCCTTTGGAACAGAGTGCCTGTTTTGATAGGGACCTGGTATTGTAATTAACAAAGACTAATTCCTGGAGAGTTTTTTTTTCATACCCACTCCTGGCAACATGCAGCATCCTTCTGAGAGCAGATGACAGACAGGTTGATCAAGGGGTTGATTTTTGTAATGTACATCAGCGTCATCTGTCCTGCTTGTCTGAAGGAACACAATTCTTAGAACCCAAGTGTAGCCACAGCTCACTGAGCTTCATCTTGAGTTTGTACTTTACTGTAATTACTAAAATATTTCATTTTAAATACTTTGAAAGTCAGTTTTTTAATCACTGGGACCTCTTGAGTCCTTTTACCATACAAGCAGACATGCCAGACACCTGCTCCAAGGGACAGCTGTAGGTGCTGATCCCTGGGTAGGTTGCCTTCTGCACTTCTGTCAGCAGGTTGCTGGGTGATGTGCAAAATTGTCACTTTCCAGGATACTCCAGAAGCACACAAAGCAGGAACTTTGCACCCTGAAAGCTTAGCTATTGTCAAACCCTCTGAGGCAGCTACGGCCTGTGTCTGTTTGGGTGCTGTAACCACACAGAGCTGACTCTGCCGTGGGACTGCAGGTCAAGCATGTGGCAGGACATGGTGCTGATGGTGCTGAGCTTCCCTGTTTTGTCCCTGTATGACATTGCCTTTGCTCTGGGCTCAGGTACAGCCAGGACTCCTTTCAGGCCATTCTAGTTCAGATGCAGTGACTGATGGATTGAAATCGCTCACTTTCGTTCCTGGCTGGAGAAAAAGAGGTTTCTAAGCTGGCTTTGGACTTCATGTTAAATTTGATTTCCTAGTGTTGCAGGGATGGGTTATTTATGGATTTAGTCATGTTAGTTCATGCTATTTGAGTCTAAGAAGAGCTTTCCTCTCCCATAATGTGAATCAGTAAAATAAAATTTACTTTTAGACTAATGTTAGGACTAATATTAGTTTTTTCCCCAAGTGACAGGTTCTACAGTTTCTATATTGTATCTTAGACTCTAAGGACTATTGTTTGGAATATGTATGATATCCATTTCTCTCTCTTATCACCAAGTCTAACTTCCTCATTCCTTTCTGCCTGAATCTCTGCATCTCTGAATGAGTGAACAGGGAGTCATGCCCTCTCAGCTATATGCAGCCAGTAGCTAAAGGAAAGTAGCATGAGCAGCTGATTTTATTTTTATCACTACAGAATATATTTTACCTAAGCTCTTGGCCTTCAGAAAATTTGATTACAAAAGTTTGTAGGAGAGTAGTGCTTAAGCCTCTTCTGTTTGACAGCCTCTTTCCTAGAAAAGCATTACCAGAAATGTCCAGAAGTCATATGAAGACAAAGAAGTGATGGTAGGAGATGTGGTTTTGTAGGAGCTGATTCCAGTGTCATGTGAGGGAACCATCAACAGACATTTCTCTAAAAATATGAACATTTGCCACAGAATTCACATTTGCAACTGCAGAGATGACTCTGAGAGGAGGAGTATTTCTGACTGAAACACAGAACATTATTTTTGTATATGTGTGCAACTTAAAGCTTTGTCTCTTAGTATTTAAACTGTTGCATTGCACATGCAGGCTCACGTTTGGATTCCAGTTTTGCCCATCTTTCTTTATCTGATCTGCTGTGGACTTTTTTCCTGGAATTTTTGAATGCAAGAGTTTAAAGAAGAAGGCACCCACTTCATTGTGAAGGCAGACTCATCAGATAATCTTAAGCAAGAGTATATATACCTAAAGAGCTTGATTATAATTTTTAGAGTCCTTTGCTTTAAATGTTGGCTATTCCTTCTACAGTTTTAAGCAATCCTATTGGGGTGTTCTCCCCTAGCTCCAGCAAAAGTAGAAATATTGATAACATGAAGTACTTTACTTCTTAGTAACAAGAAGCTTTAGAACAAATAGTTTTGTTAAATTTGTGCACAATTAAGTACCATCTGGACATTTCTTAGTCACTGCAGGTTCCAGCTGTAAATGAAAATGTGCATAATCCTAGAAAGCACATACCTAGTCCACTTTCACTGAAAACTGGTATTTCTGGGATGCTTGTCAGAGTGTTTCCCAGCCCTTTGGAGCTGATTCCCTTCAATTCTTCTGCCTTGCTTTTCTGCCCTTAGCTTTTACATGCTTTTAGAGAATTGACAGTGGTCATAGGTATAAAGAAAAGACTCATAAGCAGCAATAAGTTGATTTTTGGAGTTACAGAATGTAAAATTCCTAACAGTTCTCCTGTGAAAGGAAAATTTGTCTCCTCCTTTTGAGTGGTATTGACTGAAATATTTTATTCACTCCTGTTGAGTTCCTGGCTTCTGAATCAGAAGGTTCCTGGTGATCTGAGTAACCTCTTACCTTAATTTTGCAGGTTGAGTTGGCTTTGTGGGATACAGCAGGACAGGAAGACTACGATCGACTTAGACCGCTTTCTTATCCAGATACTGATGTTATACTAATGTGTTTTTCAATTGATAGTCCTGATAGTTTAGGTAAGTAGATCTCTAACTGAATCAGAACCACTTCTCTATATCAATATATAGATATTGAGATATTCCAAACCCTTTGGAAAGTGCACTGTGGAATATATTTTCCCTTGGGAGCTTTCCTAGTTTCAGAGTTGGTGCTGGTTTGAGTGTGTAGTTTTCAGTCGTTAGGGAATTCACCAGCAACGCTGAGCATCACGAGAGCTGCAGCAGCACTCCGTGTTTGCCCAGATTGTAAAAATTCACTTCCCTCTCCTCCCTTCCTGTTCACCAGTATCTGGGTGCCAGAGTCCCTGGGAGCTGCCAGGCAGCTTTTCAGGTGTGCAGCATCTAGAGGCCAGCACACCTGAGCACTCCAGGTGCAGCTGCAGAATTGATATTTTGGCTGTAGTGCAAAAACTGGCTTCAAAACCCTTGTCTAAGTTGTTCCTTCAAGCAAGAAAATATGCCATAATACATAATAGTGAATGTCTCTTCAAAAGCTGAATGGAATTTTATGAAGATCAAAAGTGGTTATGCAGCCTGCAGGTACATCCACTGGTGAATCTCAAATGTCTAAGAGCTTATGAAAGCACAGACAGATGTTTTAGGCTGTTCAGCACTTCCTGATATATAGAGTTTGTCAAGGTTTTGCTTTCAAAAGCCCCCAAGTCCTCTTTTCACTAAAAAAATAGTCATGTGAGGATGTGAGGAGGAGGTTGCTTGTATAGGAGAACAAATTCATTTGCTGCACATAGGGAGAAATGGCAGATTGGAAATTATCCCAAGCCTTTGTTTCTGTGTATCTGTAATTAGTGTGTTGAACAGTTCTGCTACAGTCAGAGGAGAGCTGAGAGGGGGGCTGTTTTGTGTTGCTTTAGGAAAAGAAGTGAGGTTAAAATGTAAGCTTCAGTGTTGTGCCCATCTCTAGCTTCTGGAGATAAATAAAATATTTCTCTTGAAGGAAAATATTCCTGAACTTTCCAGTCCAGAATTCTGCATGCTGTTCTTCAAAGTCCCTTGTTCTAGTCCTTGTCAGGTAGCTGCTGAGAGAAGCTAAGATGTTACACATCCTTCAGCCTTCAAATTAGCACAGACAGGTTTGTCTTTTTTGGTAACATCAGAACAGGTCTTCTTGCTTCCTTATGAAGAGTAGAAAAATGGGCATCAGCGTGGATTATCAAGCTACAGCAGCTCAGGCAGCTTTAAAATAAAACTTTCCCCAGAAGTGGGGTATTGTACAGTCATGCCTCTATTTATTTTTGTCAGAAAACATCCCAGAGAAGTGGACCCCGGAGGTGAAGCATTTCTGCCCCAACGTGCCTATCATCCTGGTAGGAAACAAGAAGGACCTGAGGAATGACGAGCACACAAGACGAGAGCTGGCCAAAATGAAGCAGGCAGGTTCCTTTCAGAGTCTTCCAGTAAATGGCAGAAGTGTGTGGTGGTTGTAGCAGTGCATTAAACAGGCACCCACAGCTGGCTGCTGGTTTCTGTGGGCTGTGTGATCAATATCTACCCGTGGCAGACACCAGGGCATGTCTGTTGCCTTTAACTGAGTGGAGGTTCTCATATTTGGAGATTTAGTTCTAGAAAAAGGCATCCTCAGCCATGAAAATGGCTGTATTGGGTTACTAACAGTAACCTTCTCTCAGTGCTGGAGAGGTGGATGCCTGAGGTACAAAGGAATTGATGAGGAGCCATCAGTACATCAGTGCATGCATTCTGGAGCTGTTTTTTGTTTGGTGTATTCAGGATGTGACAGAAACACTTTTATTGGTGGGTGTTCTGAAGTAATAACCACAGGTGCTGTTGCTCATTCCTGAGCATATCACCAGGTTTCATTTTCTGATTGAGCCTGAAACCCCCAGCTTGGGTATGGGACTGCAGATGCTCTGCTCTGTCATGGAATTTTTGCACCTGTAGCACAATATTGGGAGGTATTATACAAAGACTGAGGCATTGATTTGGGGATTTGATCATGGGCTTTTTTGCAATGGTAGCAAAGAATTGCATAAATGTTTCATCAGAAATAGGCAATCACTTGCTCAAGTTTCAAAAAGTCTTGCAGCTTTCAAGCTCAGAGGTACCAGACAACTGATTGTGTCCTCTGGCATTGGATTTTTAACTTAGCCAGTTCATTCCTTGTGCTTAATCCAGAAATTCCTTTGCATTTGTTGAGAAGCTGGGTGGGAAGGGGAAGAGCAGTGTGGGCTTGGGCTGTTCTCACCTGCTGCTTTTGTGCTGTTGCAGGAGCCTGTGAAGCCCGAGGAAGGGCGGGACATGGCAAACCGCATTGGTGCATTCGGGTACATGGAGTGTTCGGCAAAGACCAAAGACGGTGTCAGGGAGGTGTTTGAAATGGCCACTAGAGCTGCTTTGCAAGCCCGGCGTGGCAAGAAAAAGTCCGGGTGCCTTCTCTTATAAAGCGTGGCCAGACGAAGATGGCCAAAGCAGCACCCTGCACTTGAGTAATTTTGAAGTGCTGTTTATTAATCTTAGTGTATGATTACTGGCCTTTTTCATTATCTATAATTTACTTAAGAGATTTAAAAATCGAGTCATCTTGCTACCAGTATTTAGAAGCCAACCATGATTTTTATAACAATCTGCATCCAATTCATCTGTGCACCCAAGGTTAACCTCAACATTCCTCTAACAAACCTTCTCTGCACTCACAGGATATGCCAGGCGCTAATTGAAGACAATTCTCTATCTTCTTTCTTCTCTCTAGAAAGAGAAAAAGCTGTCAACACAGAGGATTGGTCTGTAACTACTTTATAACTAACCTCCTATTTTAATTGAGTACAACCGTTACATGGCTGTATGGAATTGAGAGTAGCTTCAGTGCTATCACATTTAGGAAGATCTGATTTTCATGGCTTGGTGTAAAACATTAGTTTGAAAATGTGATCACTCTGAAATGACCAAGTCCCATTCAGCTAAGGAAAAGTGAGGGTTCTGTGGTTTCATGTTAGTTACCTTTTAGTTACTGTGTAATTAGTGCCAGTTTAAATGTATGTTACCAAAAATAAATCTATTTACCCCAGCTTAGATGTAGTATTTTTTGTATAATTGGATTTCCTAATACTGTTACTTGTAACCTCTGCGTTAAGGTGTTCTGGGTTTTTTAAGAAACTGTATTTGAAAATAAAGTCCGGTGGAAAGCAGCTGATCCTCTTCCCCTGTTCATTTGTAAGAGTCTGACCCATTTGAATGATTTGAGTGGTCTGCACACCCAGGAGGAGTTTTTTTCCATTAACGTGCTGTAGGGATGAGAAAAGACAGCCTGCTCACACTCAAAGCTTCTGAACTGTTCAGTTGCCTTAAATTCATTGCTGGACCCAGTTTCAAAACTTAAAAAAAAAAAAGAAACTTTTTGTGTAAGTTTGGTTACCATGTAGTGATCAGACTCCTAACCTGTGAACTTCTTGCTGTTCTGCAGCCAACTAAACTCTTTCTGTATTTTCATTTTTCCAAGAACTAATAGAATAAAGGCAGTTTTCTAAGCTCCCTGTATCCTGGTGTCTGTATTCCTCACTCTGGGTTTTTGTCCCAGCATCTGACGGCCTGAATTAGAAATAGCATTTTTGCTAAAGCTGAGAGAGAATTTGCTGAGCAGTTGCAAGTGCTTTAATACTTATTTTTATTTCCCAGCAAGGGATGCCCATCTGCTGCTCACGGTGGTTTCCAAATGCTGCAGCAGAGCCGAGTTGCATTATCTCACCTGGCCCCAGCAGTGAGCAGCAAAGCTTCCAGGAGCTTTTGATACTCAGCAAGATGAGAGTGCATCGGTTGAGTTAGATTTGTCAGTCCTGAGCATGGGAGTCGAGCAGCAGCACGAGGCTGTGTAGGAGGAAGGGAGGAGTAGATGCAGTGTTGCTGTGGGAGCATGTGATGGTTTGCAGCAGCAGAGGTTGCACGTGGCAGGGTGTTTGCCATGGCATTGCATGAGGAATGCCTTCCAGCCCTGCAGCACGGGCTGGGCTCGAGGTGTGGGCCCTGTGCTGCACCCATGCTGGAGAGTGGATTGTGCTGCTCCTGGGGACGAAAGGCCAGGGAACAGCAGTGGGCATCTCCATGCTCACACTGGTATTTACAGCAGCTGCTGCTGAGCTGAGAGCCTCCTCGCTGGGCTGGGTAGAAAGGAGTTCAGCTGCTGATGCCAGTCAGTGTCTGAGCACCTGGCTGCGTCCCATAATGGCATACAAAACACCCACGTCACTTTTTTTTTTCTTTTTTTGGACAATTCCTGATTGCTTTTCCTGCAGCAAAGGAGAAACAGACCCAGCCGTAGGAGTTCCCGGTACCTCTGGTCCTTGTCCTTCCTCTTCAGCCACAGACATCCAGATCAAATTGTCTGACATGGCCAGTGGTGTCACCCACCCCGCCCTTCCCTCCTTCCTCTCCTGGGTGTTTGTCCTCCCCTTGCAGGGTGACTGGGTTGAACAGAGCAGGAAGTTCTCAACTGCGGCCGTGGGGCTGCCAGGAGGATTTAATTTGCTGGCCTGTTGACGAGTTCAGTTGCTCATTTGCAGTTCCCTTTTTTGGGGGGAGGTGTTGCAGTTGAGCAAATATGTGTGTTTTCAGTCTCGCAGGGATGTAGGGTTGCAGTCTGCTATGGCCACAATTATACAACAGCTCTTACAGGGGTTTGGAGTCAGCTTGCCTTTTCCTCAAAGCTTGTGGCTGTGTATGTGCTGCTGTTCTTCAACCCAGCAGTGACTGTTAGCCCAGTGTGACTAAGCTTTTGCTGACCTACACCATCATCTCAGTTATCAGTCAGCTTTCCTGCCTTTGAGGGCTGGCAGCCTGGCTCCCCCTGGGTTCCTGCCACATCTGTCAGCTCTGGAAGCCACATTTGCTCTGTATGAAACTGAGTTGAGGACACAGAATGCCAGACCTGACCTGGGAAATGAAAGCTTAGCTTTTGGAGAGTGATCCAGGCAGGCAAAGAGCTGTGGAAGAGGCAGGGGAAAAGCAAGGAGCCAAGTGCCTGCCCCCTGGGCAGGGGAGGGAGTTCAGTGCCAGGAGTGGGGATATGATGTAAGCAGGAGGCCAGAAGGTGTGGTTTTGTGGCCTTTGTGATTACTCACTGCTGTTGCTGTTAAACGGCAATTTTTTGACCATGTAGGGCAATTATCACTTGTCACACAGCCCAAAAGGGTCCCCTGAATCCATCTGGTCCCCCTGGAGCTTCTGGCACTCCTCTGGATCCCAGGGGAGTAGGCTGCACAGAAGGTGTCCAGGCACAGGCCATAGCTCTAAGCCAACAAGGAAGTTCATTCCGTGCCCTTCAAACTCGCACATGGAGGAAGGGAAAGCCCTAACCTGTGCTTCTCTGGAAAGGGCAGAGCCCCAGAAGTAAACTCCCCTACTTCAGAGTAATTCCCTGGGACCGACAGAGGAGTGAAGGTGCCAGTCTGAGGTCAGAAGTGGCAGCAAAGATGTGGCCCTACCCTAGAGGTCACCCTGAAGGGAAAGTCCTCTTCTGGAACTGTGGCTTGCTGTGCCCAGGGGTGGGTGAGGAGGAGTCGACTGTAACCGTCAATTTATTCAAGAGCAAACATGGATCATGTGCCTCTGCTCATCAGCCGTTTTCCAGCACTGATCTCTCTCAGGACACTTGACATGGCTCCTGCTATCACTGCTGCAACACGGTGCACGTCCCCAAAGATGCAAGTCAGGAAAGTCCCCAGAACTTGCCACAGCTGGGAACTGGAACTATTCCACTGGGGCACTATAGTCACTGGGGCAGGTGCCAAGAGTGGCCTTAAGCAACCCCCAAGATCCTGCAGTCACCTGGGCACCGACCAGGGAGGCAGCATTATGTGGTGCCTGTTAGTGACAGCTGGCATTTCGTGACAAGTCCCTGCTCCCAAGCATGAAAGAGAGCAGACAGCAAGGGGGGGCTGAGCGCATCCCCCGCACGGGGGCCCAGGCTGCCTTGGCTGGGGGCCAGGGCTGATAAGCAGCTGTCTGACCTTGGGCTGTTGTGAATGGAGCTCACTTGGCGCAGATGCTGGCAGGAGCCTCAGCAGGGGCTCCCTGCTTCCCCCTGGGAGCTGCACTGGAGCTGAGGCCCTAGCTCTTTGTTCCTGCCAGACTGTGCTGCTCCACAGTCCCTGTTTGTCCAACCCATGGACATGGACACGAGGCCTGACCCTGACCTGCCTCTTCACAGGGTGCTCTGGAGGAGGGCAGAAGTTCCTAAAGACCTGTGGAGGGACAGTCAGGCCACTTGCTTGGTGTGAGCACAAGAAACAGTCCAGTTCACTTAGGGCTGCCTTGAATCTGTGGGGAACAGAGCAGTCAATATTGCATGATGTAACACTCCTGCAAACAGACTGAAGCAGTTAGGCAAGAAATGGAAAAGTCAAGGATGGGGAAAAGCAACCCCTGAAGTTGAAGAAGGAGCCTACTTGTCTTTATCTAGTGAGGATATACTAAACTGTAACCCTGTGTGTAGACTTCACCAGCCTCAAAGAGGTGGAAAAACTACAGGAGTCTGAAGAAGGGAATTTGTTGCCCCTTTTTCTTGTGCTCCTCCCGTTCCTCTTCCTGATGCACAAACTGAAGATGTTCCTCTCCCCAGAGCCACACTCAGTGGCAGTGGTGTCCTCGGAGAATCCTGCAGCCTTGGTGCCACACTGTGCCACCCCTGGACGCGGGTGACCGTGTCACTACGAAGGCTGGAACTCCCGGGACCACTCTGTGTTTTACTGCTTTTCCACAGCGTTTCCGAGAATGGGTGATACTTTCATGTTAGCCGTGGGTTTGAAAACCACCCCGCTCTGCGCACTTCACTGATCAAAGCCCGAGCCCTTCAGTGCTGGCCCGGATGTCGCCCCGCCAAGCCCGGGAGGCGCGGGCGGGCCCGGCGCGGGGCGAT
>VXBB01013024.1:36506-71760 GCA_013399915.1 Illadopsis cleaveri
GGTGGAAGCTTCCAGCAGCTCCTCACAGGAGCCACTGCTGTGGCCCCCCCAGTACCAAAGACCAGACTGTGCAAAACCAACACAGCATCTTTAAGGGCAACTTGAGAGTAGTAACTGAAAGCTTGAACTTGTGTTTTTAGATGAAGAGAAGTTGGCCTTTGGGCAGAAAGTTCTCAGTGTTCTGCATGTTACTGGTTTGAGGGCTTGACAGGCAAATACATGACTGAAAACAGAAGTTTTTCATGCTTTCAGACTTAATGTTAGACAAACTATATGAGCAATTATAACTTCCATAATATGTTTTCTACTTGAAGGATAAGTGATGTACCTCCTTGCTGAATGAATGTCTTAGTGTTTCTTTCAAAAGCACTCATGTTTTAGGAATTTTGGTGTTTTTTCTTTCTCCTGAACAGCTACCATCGAGAAAGAGATGAGAAAACTGTTCAGTATCCCAGCTGAGAAGGAAACCAGGCTATGGAACAGGTATATGAGTAACACTTATGAGCAGCTCAGCAAGCTGGATAGCACAGTGCAAGATGCAGGGCTCTATCAGGGTCAGGTAAGGGACATAATTTTTCTCTCTTTTTTTTTTGTTTCATGTAGTGCTTTTGCTGATGTGGGTTTTTTTTTTTTTCCACTTGCTTTTATGTACTTTGAGCAAACATTGACAATGGGATTTGCTAATGCTTTTGCAGTATGTGTAACAGACTTGCAGTTACCTTTATTACCTGCACTCCCTTTCAGGTTGTTTTAATAGAAGTGAAAAATGAAGATGGCACGTGGCCTGGACAGCATTGCCTGGCAAAGTAAGCAAGCATGTTCTAAAGGTTTCTGTTATTTTGTGCAGCTTGTTTGCCAGGCTTTAGTGACCACATGTTCTCTGTGAAAGCCTAGTTATCACTGGCTGTTGTGGATTGCTTTGTTTTGGTTATTTTGAAGGTGAGAAAATCTCAAATATTTTTCAGTGGTACTGCTGCTGGTTTCTTTTCTTAGAAGAGTGTGTTTTAAAGCCTGTTTCAAACAGGTTGTATGAGGATTAAATAGTTAAAGGTTTCTGTGGTGCTTAGGGGACAAAAGTGCTGTTTGCATTGAACTAGTCTGTTTAAAAAGCTGCCTCTGCACAGTGAAACAAATAATCTGTCCTTTGCTGTTGTAGAACAGAAAGGATCTTGGAGTGTATTTCCACACCTGCCAGTACTGAATGCTCAGAGTTCTGGTAGTTCTCCCTTAAAAAGGGTATAGAAATAGCTGACCAACACCCCTCCCACCACAGAGACAATTACAGAAGCCTGTAAATGTGACACAGATTCTCTCAGTGCTGTCTGATTTAGAGAAGAGGTGGGGAATTGCAGGGCTTGGTGAAATATTATGTGCATGGAGTGAATGGTGTGAAATGGAAGTTGCTTGCAGTGATAAGGAACTGTTCATGTCCTGCTACAGAAAGCAGAGTTTGATGACTTTCCCTGTCTGATGCCTACTCAATTCCATCTCAGGGGCCATCAGACTTGATAATGATAAAGAAAATGCTTTTCTGTACAATACAGTTAACTTACAGAACTTTATGCCAAGTGATGTCATCTGAAATCAAGATACACTAGTGTTAAACTTGAAGAAGAGTTGATCAGATAGGGCAGTGAAAGCTATTTTGAAACAGTACTTTGGGAGGTCATACTGTGTAAATGAATCAGGAGAATGCCCATGGGATTACAGTGAACTTCCTGTAGGAGTGTCATGTGAAAAGCAACTAAACATTCATATCATGTACCTGCTTGACAGTCAGTATGGGAGAGGCAGCCGTGCAAGACCAGGTCATAACCTTTTGTTTCCACAGGAATCAAAGCTAAAAAGGAGCTATGTAGCATTCTCAGGCCTCAGAGTAGTCCTTTGTCAGGAGCTAGTCTGATATGTGAAGGCTTTGATATAACCTCTAGTGACAGATAAATGAGAGTGGTTATTGGTATGTAGATTGGTATTTTCTAATGACATAAAAATATTTGCTTACTATAGCATGAAACTTGTGAAATTGACTTAATGCTGATAATGGTGGCTGAAAGAATTGTATTTAGTGATACAAGGATTATTTGTTCTTTTGTACTTTGTCTTGTGCTTCGTCCTATCTCAGCAAACTTTTGCTTCAGTGCTCTATTTCTCAGCTCCAGAAAATACCTGGGAAACTTTATATTTGGAGTTGTTTTTTCTGGGCTGCATCAGTTTATTACTGAAAGCTTATGAGCGAGTTTTTCCCAAATTTAGAATTTTGATGACATAAACCAGACAGGATGTAGACCTCTCTGCTGTTGATAGAGAAATGGTGAGCACCTGCATCACTGCCCAAGTGCCAGAAGAGGTTCTGGAGAGGTGGGAGTTCATATCCTCCCCACTTGGAGAGCGTGTGTGCAGAGTCACCATGGGGTGGATGGTTCTGTGTCATCAGGATTTTTCCCCACTGTTTGGTGCTGGTCAGAGGTACTAGCCCCCTGCCAGAGGAAATAGCTTTTCCACAGGTTTGGCAGCTGTCCTTGTGTTTCCCCAGCCATCAATCTGGCTGACATTTTACAGGAAAAATGCTCAAAGACTCTACAGCAGTCCTTTGGTGGTATATTCAGCCTATGCTGGGCTACTGCTGTTTGTTAGTATGCTGCTCTCTAAAGAACAAAATATTTTCTTCTTACTGTAGTTTGATACTGCTTTTACTTCTAGACAAAGGTTCAGAAGAGAGACTGGATTATACTTACTCTAGGAATTTCAAAATTAGAGGCATATTTTGTTTCTGAAGGGAGATTATATCAATGACTGTGGAATTTGGTACTCTTAAATTGTTACTCACAAGATTCCCAAAATAAAGTCCTGGACTAGCAGAATTCCATTTCAGCCCTAGAACACTTACTTTTTTTATCCTGGATGTAATTTTCTTAGCAAAAACAAACACGAAGTTGTGTTAGTTCTTTAAAAATAACACCTTTTCCATCAGGTATTGTATTTGAAAACTGGAGTGAAGTTGCATTTATTGTCTGCCTGGTAGCTATCTGTCTCCCTTTGCAGTATGCAGCAGTGAAATACCTTTTGGTCTCTGGTTGGAGCTAGAATTTTCCTGCTGTTTCCTCTTCCAGCTCCTCTGTTTACTCAGGGCACTGTGTGCTGACGCTGATTTCAGAGGCCCCCTTCAGCAACTGGGCTAAATGTTTTGTGTGCAGATCTTTATTCCATGACTTTGAAGTGCTTGAGTTTGCAGCAGATGCCAGGCTTGCAGAGGAGTCCTGAGGATGTAACATGAGTTATGGAGGCTTTTGCATGTAAGAACTTTGTAACTGAGCATCCATCATGGCCTCTGCTTTGTCACTTGAATAAAATCCCGGCTAATCTGGATCTGACCAAATCTGTTTGTCACAAAATTACTCTTTTATTATTGGTTCTGTGAAGGAACCACAGACTCTTCACTGTGCTCTGAAGGTGGCCTCAGCTGAATTGAAACTCTTTTTCTATCTGTGTCTTTCAACCACTTGAAAGCCTTTTATAATATTTTTTCAATGTGTTTAGTTTAGGAGGTGTTTTTTACTTAACAACCATATGTATTCAGAGCGATTTGATTTTATCCTCTTTCTTCTGTAAGTCTCCAGATTTCTCCTCCTTGCTATTTGTGTGGGTTTCTGACAGGTTTTGTAGCAAGACATAGAGCAGCTGTCTTTACCTGCAGATGGGGACAATGTGCTTCAGTATTGTGAAGATGAAGTTGTGTTTCAGTGGTAACCCACTGAGTAGGCCAGGACATTTTGGAAGGTTCCAAGTCACAAATTTCAAAGATGAAAAAACTTCATTCTCTTACTTCAGAGCAAGATCTTGGGTCCTCCATTTCTGAGGGAGCAGAAGTCACATACTGTGGGAGAGATGGCAGTAGAGGGGGCAGATGCCTTTGACCAGTCAGAGTCTGCGTGTTCCACAGAAACTCTTTTTGTGGCATTGGGGATAAATATTTGGCATCCAGGTCTTCTGTTGTCACCTCTATGTGAATGGGGCAGTCCTGAGAGCCTGCAGAACAGTGAGGTCATTAACAATCACTTTCTAGGCTTAAAGTGGGAAGCTTTCAGAGAAAAATGTTTTTCTTAGCTGCTCTCTGTGCCCTTCACCTGGAATCAATGGCTGACTGCCTTTGCGAGCATCTTGTGGAAGGAGAGGAAGAAGCTGTCCTTAAGAAATCCTTTGTTCAGGAGTTACACATAGATGAGTAACTTCTAAAATGTAGGAATAGGTAGAATTCTTTATCTTCACCTAAATATATTTGAGTTCCGTTTTTTAATCTCACATGGAAAGCTGTTAACCTCTCTTGTTGTTTTGCTACTTACATGAACTTTCCCAGTTTTCTAGCTGGAATTCGCTCAAGGTCCTGGATGATTTTGTGGGTGGACTTTTCCCCACTCTGTGACTCGTGTCTTGCCTTTGCTTTCTGATCTGTTTTTTATCTTCCTTTGTAATTTGTAGCTTTTTTTAAAATTTGTGTAGGGTGCTGTTGAAGTACTTGGACTTCTTTAGTTGCCGTGTGACTCCTGATGAAACACTGTCTTGATATTTCTGTTGGAAATCTCGAAATCCCTTAGGAGGTTCTTGTCCTCCTTTTCCTTTTTCACCAGTAGATTTTCTTCATGTGATTTTCTGAGTTTCTCTGTTCTCTCTCTGGGACATGAAATGTGTCAAGCAGAAATGCTCAGTTCTCTAGTTTAGCATTTTCTAGATTGCTCCCCTTTGCTTCTAGATAATTCACTACCTCAGACTTTTAAAATGTGATCTTACAGGATTTACATGCTGTTGTTACCTAAATTGTTTTATTCTTGACCCTTGAAATCCACACGTATGGGCATGAGTGTGATAATTGTTGTATAGTCTAGACCTTTTGTTTTCCCATTGATATTACTTTAGTGTCCAGGTAATCTTGAACTTCCACCTCCAACATGTGGCGACAGAATGTTGTGTGTTGTCCCAGAAATGGTTCTCTCAGTGATTCTGGTAGATCTCATTCTGTCTAGGATACTTTCCAGGATACTTTCTTGTTGTGCTGGCTGGTGAGGTTTTTTTAGCATGCTTCAGGTTTTGACTCTATTTGGGGTTTTCCAGTTTCATCTGGAAGCTCCTCTTGTAACTTGTTTACTGCTGTATTTATTTTATTGCTGTTACATTTCCAAACTGTTGAGGCTGTCCAGGTGTTGTGCCTTGTCATGGCCATTATGGCTCCTTCATTGTTGTGTAGTTTTTTCCCCATAGAGGTTTTCCAGCACATTTTTTTAGGTACCATCTGAACTATGAATATCCATTTTTAGTTTGTATCATTTGAAAATGAAGGCCACAATAAAAAAGAGTAAATGGACAAGCTGAAGCTTGGGAGCCCTGTCCTCTGCTGGCTCTCTGCTCTCTTTTAGGGTAGTGCCACTGTTGTGTGGGTGTTGGTGTCCTGCACCTTTTTGCTTTTGGTTTTGTGTGTTTGTTTGGGCAGAGATGGAGAGATTAGACCAAATCCCAGCCAACTGTTGCTATAGAGAAGTTAATTAGTGTCAAAATTAACACTGTCTTGTGATTCTGGGTTTTTTTAATGGAAATGTCCATGACAGAACACTGTTAAATTTTAGTGCCTTGTCAGTTATCTTCTTCCTGATTAATGTTGTGTTTGAATAGATGGTCTGAGTTTCAGGTAGGGAAGGACTGACCTGGTCACTTTTAAATGCAGGCAGAGTGTTTTGTGGTCTTAAGATTTGGGGGGGTTTTGCTTGCTTATTTCAAGGTGGTTTATTCAAAATTAAAGCTTGCTTCCCTCTCACTCACACTGTCTGAATTGCTACTTATTTCTGTCTGGGATCCAGATTTGCCTTTAAGCAATAATTATTGCTTCTACTTCTGGTACTTTTTTCCTGATGTTTCTGTTCCAGACAATTGTTTGGAAGTGTGATCAAACAGATCAAAGCAGTAAATTCTTTGTGGGATAACTAACTGTAGCTCAGCAAGACCTTGGAGTTTTGTGGGAGGTGGGGCTGGGAATAAAAAAAGTAGTAGCACTGTTTCTACTTCTTTTTCCTTTCTCCCAGATCAAGCACTGCAGCTAGCAGAAACTTTACTACCTCTTCAAAATCATCAGCAAGTTCTTATTCCTCAGTGTCTGCCACTTCTGTCATTACTAACGGTGATAGCAGTAACTCCTATGGACTGAACAGCTCCCACCTGGGCAGGGGGTAAGAGCAGGAATGTTCTTTTTGTTTTGTTACCCTTCCCGTGAGTGATCCCATGCATCCTTGCCTGTATAGCAAAAAGAGTGTGATGGTGCCCTAGAGGAGTTCCACTGCTCTTGTGTACCTGTTTATCAAACTTTGCTTTTTGAAACCACTGCCTTCTGCTGTTCCTTGCTCACTTGCAAAAGTAGTGCATGTTCCAGAGTTTACTAACTGCCAGAGCATTGCCTGTTTTTTGAGGTGACTCAGAGCATGAGGGAAGGGATTGTATTCTTCTGTCTATCTGCCATTGTAGTAGAAGCCTTTCCAGGTACAGACCATAATTTTCTTATTATTTCTTAAAGTGTATTATATAGACTCTTGCTGCATTAGGATAGTGTGCTGTGTACTTACAGACAGAGGAAATGAGTGTGTTATGAGCCATAAATTAATAATAGACTTTGTAAGGATTAATGTTTCCAAAGTTAGCATGTACATTTCATGTTCCTGGTATTCAGCATTAGCACCTTTGAAGCAGCAGAAACAGATTAAAAAATTTCAGTAAACAGTTTTCTGATTTGTATTTGATGTGGCTTTTAAGTAGTATTGAGACTTGGCAAACTCATTGTGCTGTTCACTCTATTGTCTTTTTTCCCAGAGGTTCTGGATTTGTCTCTAACTCTTACAGCTGCAGGGACAGTGCTTCCGTGTCACAACCTGGACTCTGTGGACTCAGTAACCTTGGGAACACCTGCTTCATGAATTCTGCATTACAGGTTAGAATTAGAAGGAGCCCTCATTAGAATTAAATAAAAGATCAGTCTCATACATATTGTGGCTTAAAATCTGTGAAAAGAAAAGAATATTTAATGTGATTCCATGAGGAGACTACACCTCAAAAAAAAATCAACCAGACCAAAAAAATTATTTTCAGTTTGGCTTATGTTTAGCTCATTAGTACTATAAAAGATATTACAGTATTAGGGACTGCATCTGAAATATGTGACATCTGAAATGGCCAGGGGAAGTTGTCTTAAACGGGTGCCTGACTGTAACATAAGGTCCCAGTGCTGTGCCCTGCCAAAAATGGGCTGACGTGGAGGATGTTTTGACTTGTGTGGGCTGCACAAGTGACATGAGCAGGGCACTGGGTGCAGCTCTGGGCCTGTGTTAAAGGTTCTTGAAAAATTAAGAGCATGAAAAGCCTCAGGAAGGTGCAAGCTGTTAAGGTTGAAACAGTGATGCAAAGCTAATAATTTTTTCTTTACTTTTAAACTTAACTTCTTAGGATTATTTTGTTCATTTTAAAGAATGCAAAAACTTACTAGGGGTAGTTTTTTGCTAAGAAGTTCAAACAAAATATGAGACAAATTGTATGAACTTTGATTTGAGGAATGAGCAAACCTCTAGTGTGGTACCAGTGCTGCGAAATTACTTCAGTCACTCTGTGATGGCTTTGAAATCTGGAACAGGTCTTAAAATAACTGTAATGCATTATGCATGTGGAATTTAGGACACTACAATAAATTTGAGCTGTGCTGCATTTTATTCAACATGACTTTATTTTCAGTTGTGTCGTGGTAACGTTAAGCCACTCTATGTTTTCTTGGACTTAGCTAGGAGACAACTTCAAAATTTTTTGTCAAAATGACTCAAATCAAACATACTTCAATCTTAATTTTTCAGGCAAACTAGTCATGTTAAGGACCAGTTACTTTCTTTCTTGTATTTATCATTATGCTTTAATTTTCTAGATATCAGTCTTTCAAATGCAGATTTCTGCCTTAATTTTTTCTTTTCTTTTGTTTTACTAAACAAGTTCTTGGTTCTCACCAATTTTGTTAACTTGGTACATGTTCTGATGTGAAAGTTTGTTTTGTTGTTTCATTGTCACACACATCTATTGTCCTGTAAATTAATTTTCTTAATACTTTTTCAGTGCCTGAGCAATACTCCTCCTCTGACTGACTACTTCCTGGAAGATAAATATGAAGCTGAAATAAATCAGAACAACCCCCTGGGGATGAGGGGAGAAATCGCAGAAGCCTATGCAGATCTCATTAAACAGATGTGGTCTGGGAGACAGTCTCACGTGGCCCCACGAATGTTTAAAGTAAGTGTGGCATGTTCCAGTGGCACAGCTCTGGGACAGAATAAACAGTGAAAGCTACTGTGCCTGCCACATATTTTGATGTTATGAAGGCAGTAGGGACAGAATTGCTGCAGTGTTTCATGGTTTGTGAGTGCTTTTTGGGGTACAGGGAGGAACTTTGCAGTGAGTTGGCTTGCAACTTCTTCAGAGTTGGCTACTGTTCTTTAATGTTACTTGGTAAATGACCTCTCAGCCTGGGAGCTGTTTACAGGTGAATCAGAATGATCTTTGCTGCAAAACTAGGCAAGGTCATACGAATTGCCAGCTGTGAACTTTGGTCAGTGAGAAAAGGTGTGCAAGTTACAAATCTAAAAATATAAATTATAAAGTGAAGATCAAAATGCATCCCCTTGTCTATAACTTTGTTTATTGGTGTAATGTTCTCATTGCTTCAGTGTGAAGAGCTTCTTTCTGCTGAAATACTGAAAGTAGCAGGGGGAATTGTTCTGGCCCCTTTCCCTGCATTAGTATCCAGTTCACCATGGCCTACTGCCAAGGGAAGGTAGTGGCCAGCTGAGCTGTGCAAAAGCCACACCCTGAGTGTTTTATATCCCCTCACTCTTGCCTTCGTGTTCCAGACGCAGGTTGGGCGATTTGCTCCTCAGTTTTCAGGATACCAGCAGCAGGATTCCCAGGAGCTCTTGGCTTTTCTACTAGATGGCTTGCATGAGGATTTGAACAGAGTGAAGAAGAAGCCCTACTTGGAGCTGAAGGATGCCAATGGCAGACCTGATTCGGTATAGTGCCCTTTACTTAAGGATAGGGCAGGTGGTGCTTCCCAGGGCATTTAGTTGGGTTCTGGGACATTGCCCAGCCTTCCTGCTCACAGGCCACAAAAACATCCTTCCTACAGAGCAGTATCCCTGGCACAGGAAAGCCTTGTCATGCCTTGTGGCACTCTACCTAAATAGAGAGAAAAAATTGTCTTGTGAGGTTTACCTGATAGAGGGCAAGTAAGTTTATTGTTTTCAGTTTGCTTCCTGAGACTAAAAGTCTCATGCTAAGAGCAGCCTCTGATTGCCCTGAATAGACAAATGCCAGATGCCCTTTGCTAAGGATTTTAAGTTGTCTTGTGAAGCTCTTCAAGTAATTGTAATCTGTCTCCTTTTACACTGTCTTTGTGAAACATGGCTATCATTTTCCAGGAAGAAAAACCTCTGCTTTTTTTTTTGAAAGTTGTAACTGCAGCTGCCTTTCCAAAGGAAGAGGCAGCACTCCATTCCTTCTGGAGAGTGGAGCTTGTCTTGTCCTGAAGAGCAGCATGTGACCCTGTCACTGTCCCCTCAGCTCCATTCATGCTTCTGGCATTGTGTGTACCAGGGAATACCTGATCAAACTCAGCTAAAACAGATAGATTAAATTTGACTTGATGCTAGGCCTTAATTTCACTGAGAAGAAATCCCAGTGTGATATGTTGGACATACACATGCTGATAGACCCCCTTCCCTATGAAATCAGTATCAATTTACCAAGTTTTCTTTGGTCCTGGTGCTCACCCCACTGCAGAAATCTTCACAAGAAATAACTTCTAATATAGTTTTTAAAATTGTTTTTCCAGGAGGTGGCAAAGGAGGCATGGGAGAATCATAGGCTGAGGAATGATTCCATCATTGTGGATATTTTTCATGGTCTTTTCAAGTCTACCCTTGTTTGTCCAAAATGCTCTAAAGTTTCTGTGACCTTTGATCCCTTCTGTTACTTAACTCTCCCACTGCCCTTGAGGAGGGATCGTGTCATGGAAGTTACCCTGGTGTATGCAGACCCACAGCGCAGACCTGTCCAGGTGAGGCGTGTTGAAATCACAAATTTCTCTAAGTCAAGTTCTTTCAGATTTTAAAGTTGAGACTCTTAAAGTAATCTAAAGGATATTAATGTCCAACTTTGAGTGAGGTGGTTTGGGTTTTCTGATGAAAAATCTGGGATGTGAAATCAAGTGACTTCGTAAAATCTTGGTTCATGAAACTGAGGTCATGATCAGCTGGAAGTGGCTTCCTCACACTGGTGAGATGACCAGTATGATGTGCTGCTCCCTGAAAGCAGCAGTGTTCTTGCACTGTTTTACCTCGTGTTACCTTGGAAAATGTAAAGATGTAACTTGTATTGTGCACGCCAGATGTAACTTGTATTGTGCCCCAGCGTGCACAGCAGCAGCCTGTCAAAGGAGGGGACTGTCCTGCTCTGCTCTGCACTGGGGCAGCCTCATCTCAAATGCTGTGGGCAGTTTAGGTCATCACAATACAAAAAAAGATTATATGGATCTATCAGAGCCTGTTGAAAGAGAGCCATGAGGATGGTGAAGGGTCTGGAGGGGAAGCCTGATGATGTCACTGGGTTTGCTCAGCCTGGGAAGAGGAGACTGAGGGGAGAGACCTCACCGTGGTCTTCAACATCCTCACAAAGGGGAGCGAAGGGGCAGGTACTGACCTGTTCATGTTGTGACCAGTGACAGGACCCAAGGGAAGGGCCTGAAGCTGAGTCAGGGGAGGTTTATGTTGGATATCAGGAAAAGGTTTTTCACCCAGCGGGTGGTTGAGCACTGAACACACTCCCCCGGGGAGTGGTCACAGCACCAAGCCTGTCAGAGTTCAAGGAATGTTTGGACAATGCTCTCAGGCACATGGTGGGATTCTTGGGGTGTCCTGTGCAGGGCCAGGAGTTGAGCTTGATGATCCTTGTGGGTCCCTTCCAACTCAGCATATTCTGTGGTTCTGTGATTCTAAATGGATAAGGCCTCTGAATTTCAAACTGAACTGAAAACCAGTTCCTCTTGAGAAAAAAACAAAAATGACGTTTGCTTTTTCAACGTCCTCAATAGACTTGTTTTAAATTTGTCCCCCCATTTTATTTTCAAACGGACACACACATCCCTAAAGTAGCCTTGTGCTTGCCACACATCACAGAAACACAAACTGGGGCACCCAAGCAGAGGGACTGGATGTCCTGATGCAGTTTTGGAGGAACTGATTTGCAGTGTTTCCATGTCTGTCAAGATTTTTGCCTTGACCTTTAGCAGCATTGAAGAGAATAGCTCTAAGATGGTTTTTATCACAGAAAGAAACAACAATTTTATGTTCTGAGCAAGCTGCTCTGTCTGCTGATTATTTTTTTTCCTGAGTTTTACCACTGCTGAGCCTGATCCCAGCAGAAGGCCAGCTGTTCATGGCTTTCATTCCCTCCAAATACCTGCTTTGTAAGACAAAGCTGCGATCCAGAATACCTTGAGGTGTGTGGTTATGACCTTAACTTCAGCAGAACTCCTGTAAATTAAAGATTTAAGAGTTTTAAGATTTTATTTCCATTTTTTAGCGCTCTGCCTTGCATGGCTTTATTTTGCCTGGTGTAAACATAACATTATCTTTGTTTCTAGTACCGGGTTGTGGTGCCAGTGATGGGGGCCATCTCGGATCTGTGTGAATCACTTTCCAGACTCTCTGGTGTTCCTGCAGAAAATGTAAGGATTAATGCAGACAGTAATTTTGATAAATGTTTGTTCTTCTCACAGCATTTTGGTGGCCTAGCTTTTATATGGGTGATAGACTGAACTTAATGGGCTAGTGACAAAACTGTAACAAGTTAAAATGCTGTTCTTTGTTCCTAAGATTAAAATCATGCATGAAACAATCTGTGTTTATACTGATAGTTCCATTGCAGTAGAAAGGTTTAAGAGAAGGGACAGAAAAGTATAGTACAACTGATGTTGGTATGCTGACAATTGTGATAGAGAACTGGAATAAACTGTTGCTTGATTTTAAAGGTAGCTTGCCTAAATTTATGTAAGCTTTTACTATAATCACTTTGCAAATCTCACTTGCTGTCCTAGATGGTGGTGACAGATGTGTATAATCACCGATTCCACAAAATCTTCCAAATGGATGAAGGTTTAAATCCTATCATGCCAAAAGACGACATCTTTGTGTGAGTAAACTGGGAAAATGCCACGTGTGAAGAATACTGCAAAACATTCACTTTGGTTTCAGGTTCTGAAACCCAATTCCTTGTCCCCTCACAAAACCTAAGCCTTCTTGTAGACCCTTTGCATGACTCAGCAGTAATGCAGCACCACTGCTACCAGCAGATCAACACGTGCAGTGTTCAGCTGGTATTTTTCTAAGACAGGATGTCATGGCCCTTGGGCCACAATGAACTTTTAGTCTGGTCTGTGTTATGCAGTTTAGGACTTCCTGCAAGCCTCTTTAAGACATAATTATGTCAGGATTACAGTTATACTCTCACTGACATCTTTTGTTTTGCTCAAGCTTATTGTTATATTTTCCAAATCAGCCAAAGCCTTGGGCTGTTACTAGGATGGTATGAAGTCTAAGCTGTTGTACTCTGCCTTTCCAAAATCCATCAGAGTTGTTAGAACACCATGATTGGGGGTTCTTTATAGACTCTTGACTGATGGTTAACACTCTTTGTATCTAAACTGTGGTTTTGAAGGCAAAGCTGAGGATTTGGTTGTGCTTGATGTTCTACATGTGTGTGGTGGGTGAGGTATTTCCAGTCACCTCTGAAATCTGGTGAGGTGAGGAGAGCAAAAGTTGTGTTCCTCTATTGCAGCTGAAATGTGAGAACATTTCAGTGCAAGAACGTTGCTGCCATGAAGTTGTTGGGTCTGTTTGGAGACCTGCACTGATATCCTCTGGTGCCCTGTGAACCTTACATGGGGTGGGATACTGTGACATACTGGTGCTCTTCTCTCATGCTGTCTGTTGTGACCTTATTGCTGAGATGTAATGAAGGAGTTTTGTAAAAGTTGTTGTCTTCAGCTATGTGACCAGTTAGGATCCCTGGGAAGGATGTTTGTCCTCTGTGAAATCTGTTTGTAGAGGTTAGTTTGTAAGTCTGTCTGTCTCTGCAGCAAGTATAACATTTTAAAAACAAGAAGCATGATATTACAGTGGTGATTGCAAAAAAGCCCTGCTTTCATGCAGGCATAACATATTTAAGTCCCTCCACAGGAAACAACTCTGTCTGCATCAGGTCTGCTCTGGGGTGTGGGGCAAGCATTGGCTGAACTGCAGCTCCAAGTGTATTTTCCTTTGCAATTGCCACTTCCCTTTATGTGCAGGGCAACTGTAAATGAGGTGCTGCTGTGAGTCACAGTGAGTGAACTGACCTGGGTTAAAAATAGCCTGCCAAGGAAGAGGAGAGGTAGCAGGAGGAAGTTTTGCAAATCCTGTTTTTCCATGTACACCCTCCAAGATCTTTTCAGCACTGAGGGGCAAGAGCAAGCAGCCAGGCACCAGGGCAAGAATTAGGAAAAAGCTGTTCATAGGAAGTCCTTTTAATGGGTAATACTGCCAGGAAAAAGATGTGTAAAGTAATATTCTAACCACAGCTAAAAACCAGCATTCTTTTATTGAAAGAAAGTCTTGTCTCAAAAAATGAGCTGAGAAACACTTGTTCATAAAGAGGAAAGTTTTTTAAAGGCAAATGCATAATTACTTCTAGTGTGGACAATCTACCTGCCTTGTCTGGTTATAAAAAGTCAGCTGTTAGGTGTTCTAAGATCATTCAGTAAATGGTTAGACTAGTGTAAAGGTTCTTGAATTCCACTTTGTTTCTATCTATTATTTTTTTGTCCTGACGCCTTCAAAACCTGTTTTCCATTAGGGAATGTACTTGTAGTCATGGATGTACATCTCTGCCTTCTACTTCCTCCAGAAAGGATGGTTTTGCAGTTAAAGAGGAACTTGTCAAGTGCTGCTCAAGCTGTTGTGTTTCTGCCACAGTTATGGACAATGACTTGGCAGATGAGGTTTCTGCCCTCCTGCAGGTGCTGTGTAATGTGTGGCTGGGGAATGTGGTATGTGATTGTTCAGACTGCTGCTGCCAGTAACTTCAGGAGTTTCTGATATCTCAGCAACTTAACTTCTTAGATTACAGGCAAATATCTCCATGTTTATTAAAAAGAGGAATTAAAAAACATTTTAAAAAACCCAGGTATTTCAGAACCTTCCACCTTTAAAGAACAAGCTTCTTTCCACTGGAGATGTTGAGAAACATTTTATTGCCCCAAAGTCAATGAAGAAAAGTTACTCACTAAAAAGCAATTTTCTTCTTAAATTAAGTCAAATTCTTTAGAGGAGTGACAGGGAAAGACTTGCTGCTTATGATCTGAATGATGCTCTGTATGCCTGCATGATCTATGAAATGTTCAGCTTGGAAAAGGTGCTCCTGTACTGGAGATGGAGCTGTGGGGTGTATCACTGGTTACATGGAGTGATGCATCTCTCTCCTGTTCCTGAAAGAAAACTGTCTTTGTATCACTTAATGAAGGGGAACAGATGCCCTTTATTATGAAGTACAGCAGTGTAGGGTTTTACAGTCACAGTATTTTCACCCAAAAATCACAATTGAAATAAATAACCTAAAAAAGACTCAATAAACCATGCTAACTCATCAAAAATTTGTTTGTGCTACATTTATACTGGATATTGCCACAAATTAACACTTAAGAACACTTTCTAGAATGTTGGGCTGACAAGATAGCAAGTGCTTTTTAAGAATGGAAGAATCCTTCTGGAAGCTGCTTGCCTACCATGTTTTGAAAACTTGAATTTTTCCTAAGATTTATTTGAATCACTTAATGGCCGTGTGTAGTAAGACTGAAACATACCAGCTTCAAGTCTAGGAAGACAGAAATTACAGAGCAGGTGGGGTTGGTACTATCATTACTTATTTATAAATCAAATAGAGAAGCTGCATCATTTCAGGGTGTTGGGCTCAGTGCAGCAAAGCCAAGTGAGAGCTATGTCAGCTATCAGCTGGGGAAAACAAACTGGAAAGGGATTATCTGGTAGTCCTGGCACCTTTTGCAGTGTGTTCTTAGGTACTAAATGGTAATGTAGATGTGCTTCAAGTTGACATATAATGCAACCTGGGATATGACTGAGTACCATTAGTTATTTTTTTTTAATTCAAGTAAAAGATGTTTTTTAGAATCAAAGTATCTATTGTATTTAAATTATACTCTCTTCATAATACTGTCTCATGTGCTTGAACTCTTTCCTAATTCATGTTTTATGGATCCTGTCTCTTTTATATATTTATCATGTGCTCTTATTTCCCAGTAATGTCCAGTAGCAAGACTTCCCTGTGGGAAAACTGTAATGTGTATATCTCCCTCCTTGTTTTAAGTAGTTGCAGTTAGAGGCTAAGTTTCTTTCACTGGTTAGAAAACAATGGGAAAAACTATCCAAAACAGAGTTAAATCAGTAGAGCATATTCAGAAACAGATATTTCTCATGTATATTTGCCCAAAACTTGTGTGCATTCCCCAGACTTGCATTTTGAAATTACTGATGGCTCAGTGGGTCCTATTGATTTTTGAGGTCTTTTTCTGAAGGATTTTGTTGCCTAGTCTTTGAATTGGGGTGGGCTCACAGGCCTTTTCTTTTGTTCTTCCTTATAGCCACGCTGAGTGAATTCAGAGAGAAGCTGTGATAAACTGAAGACCACACCCTTCTGTTTAAATAATCTTTTTAAAGGTGTAACAGCTTGCTCACCTGTAAAGCACTCCTCTCTTCCACTGGCAGAAGCCAACCAAGGTTGTTTTAGTATTCATCTGTGGTTATTTGCTGAACTCTGAGAATCCAAAGCATGGGTGGGTAGTGATAGGGCAGTACAAAGCCCCAGTGCTCTGAGTTCATGAGCAGAGCCATCCAGTTGTTCCTTTGTTCCTTGCTCTCGTTGTCCCCCTCTAAACAGGACATAGCTTAGAGTCCAGCAGATCTTCCATCTGTGATCACCTTTGTGGCTGTCTCCTGGAACAGAACTTAGTTGTTGCAGTGGTTCTGAAGCTGTAGGATCTGCTTGTAACTTAAACTGGCAGTTCTCGCCTTCTGTATGTTTCTTAGCATCATATTAAGTTCTCAGGATTGAAAAATTTAAATGTGAATGTCAGTCTCTTACAATGTTTCTGCAGGTTTGCTTTGCTGAGAGCTGTAGCCAAGCCTGCCTGTGACAACTATACCCCTGTGGTTTGCCAGACCTCTGATTTTATGGTATTGTACACTGGCCAGCTGGCAACACACATCTCAATTCAAAATTCATAAACTCTTAACACTGCAGGAGAGCTGTGCTCCAGCAGGACTATGACTTAAAAAAGTTAAAGTCTACTTTTGTACTGGTGTCTTGCTTTTGAAACCAGTGTTTGTTAAGTCTCAGCTTTTGATTTGGGCCTCTCTTGGTTTGTTACTGAGCAGATAATGGATTTTCCTGAAATGCTTGTGTTGGAAATGTCAGTGAGTAGGAACTCTCACAACACACTGCAGCAGGAGTAGGGCAGCTGGAATGGGCCTTGGCTGTTCTGAGCATTTGCTTGACATGGTCTGCAGACATAGATATTGTAGTCCAGGCTGTGCTGTTGGTGAAATTTGGGAAATGTGTGATGTATGGAATATTGAGCTGCCACCCTTTATGGGTTATTTCAGTGGTGGGAAAAACTGTGGGGTGTTTTCTGGTTTTCACCATAGGGTTATGAGGGAAGACACGTTCAGCCTTCTGGTTTTTGCAGGGCATCTTGAGATGTGTATTGTGAATTTTAATGTGCCACTGAAGTGGCAGGGGTTACTGAATCTGGGGGAGTGAGGAAGGGGGCAAGAATTGGACTCCATTTGGAACTTAAGCTGAATGGATTGCAATATGGAAAATGAAGATGTGCCCTGGATGTCTAAGATAAGTTTTTCCTCTGAGCTGCTCATTTTCTGGTTCATGAGTTCTTTGGGTATTTTATCTTACCTGTTGAGCTCTCTGATAGTAAAACCTCAAAAAGAAGAAATGCAAATACCACTGGCCTTCTTGATGTTTAGGTGACTTTAAGTAACTTTGAAATGCATCCCAAAATGAACCTGGCACCTTTTACACAAGAGGACAAAACTATACATTTTCTTCTCCAGGTTTACTGAAAGGGAAGGAGAGTTGGGAAATTCTCCAAGCCTGTTCTTTCACAAGGCTTTGTGCTCATCTCTTTCTCATCTTGACAGGTTTGGAACTGTCAGGTAGTCCTGGAGCAAGTTGTGTAGTATTTATCAGAGAAGAGCTGAGATGCAGAAGTGGAGGGGGCTGGTAGAAGCTTTGAAACAAGATAACTGAGCCGACATGTAGGGGCAGTGCAGCCAAACAATGGTGGCAGTATCCCAGTTCTCACTGTGTCTGAAATGGTTCTCTCCAAGCATGTTGTTCTGTGGAAGGACAGGGAGGTCTGTGGCAAATGATCCGAAATCACTCCTGTAAAGGTGGTCTGCAAATCAATTTGATGATAGCAGTTCAGTGTTTGTGCTGAATGCTCTCATTGCCCAGGCTAAACAGAGCACAGCATTCAGCACACAACCCAAACACTTGCTATTTCTTTTCCTCAGGTTCTGGGAAGCCCAGCCCCACTAGGACCTCCGGCTCCCGCTCCAATGTAACCCCCACACATGCACCATGCTGGTGATGTGCCATCACCAGGGATCCTGCTGGAGCTTGGAGCCGGCCTACAAGGGCTCAGGTAAGTACCACACAAAAACAAACTCCACAGCCCATTTCAAGGGTATTGCTCTTAGTGTTTCTTCTTAGTTCTTAGGAACTAAGAAGAAAAATGTTCTGATAGATAAACTAGATACCCCTGTTCTCTTAGCCTGGCTAATGGGGCATATTACATAACATATATTGTTTATGTTGATAAAAGTTCCACAAATTGATTTGCAGGTCACCTTTAACCTATAAAAGTGTGCATATTTGAATAGGAGGTATTCAGTTTGCCATAGGTGCCATGTTTTCCACCTTCTCTTACAACATGCTGCATATTACATTTAGATGAGTTCATTATCTTGAATAAACATCACTGGCTGCAAAGATGTTGGGTGTGTTAATGGGACTGAGGCTACAGCAGTTATTGAACTGAGTCAATGAGGTCAGCAGACCAGCAGGTGCAGTAGTTTCATACAAAACACTTGAGATGTATGGGATCTTGTAGCACACTGATTTGTGAAATTTGTTTACACTTGTTAAAGTCGGGGTTTTCTTGTTGGAAAGAGAGTTTACGTCCTTTCCAAAATGAACTTGTATTTATTTAAGCCTTGTATGAACCTCCTGTGTGAATTCCCTCATCACTTTTAATCTTGTTCCTCTGCAAGACTGGCAAAATCCTTTGACCAGGTTCTACGGGGCAAACTGTCCATTGTCTAAGAAAGTTGGATTTTCAGTCTCCCATCTCATAGTTTACTTGCTCGTGTGTGTTCTGGTGTTATGAAAGAAAGTAAACAGATCAGGAGTATCTCCACTTCCTAGAAGAGATCAGAATATGTGTAGCAGTTTCTTCCAGGTTTTTTTTCCAATCCTGTGTTTATTCCTACTGTTTACTTTTGACCCTGTTGTGGTTTCTCAGCAGCATCTCTGGGTTGGTGTGCAGTAGTAACCCCCTTCAGGCAGATCTTTTGGCTGCTTCTGCAGTGGCATTTTTTCCTGCCCTTCTCCATTCTCTTTCAAAATAGACTTCTTGGTTGTTGCTGCAGATTGAGTTGTGATCCACATAGTGTTTTGCAGCTGGAGTTACTAGCACAGATCTCAGCACTTGTGAGGGAATGTTTCAGTAACATACAACCTATATATTAGCCTGGTGTTTAGCTCAGAGTATTTTTTGCTTTCAGTGTCCTTTCATGTAGCTCTGGTCCTTCATAGCTTTTCATTCTTCTGTGCACTTGCTTACCTTCATTGTGCAATGGAACAGAAGTTACCTCATTGCTCACTGCCTCCTTTCTGAATTGAAACCACAGACCTGAACCTCCATAATGCTGATAAAGACTAGTCAAGTCTTACCCTATTGCTTAGCAGTTTTCAGACACTTCTCTGAGCTGTCATGAATTATAAAGGCAATTAGCCAGTATCTAGCAGTGTGGTAGCAGCTGAGCTAATGTTTCTGACTTGTAAAACCATGTTGTGTCGCCTGGAGTAGCATCACCATCGTGTTCTATTATTTCAATTAAGTTGTAACACAGAATTATGGGGTGTTGTGCAGCAATTCCCAGTATCAGCTCTGCAGCCTTCCTTAAACTGTTCATAAAGTACTTTGGTTTTGGTTCTTTTTTTCAAGGGATGGCTGTTGCTCAGGAGATCATAAAAATGACAGATCATGATTCTAATATGTCTGCTTTTAGTACTAGTATGTAAAAGGTGTTCTGAGGTGGAGTGGGTAGAGGGACACTTGAGTAACCAGATCTGTTATGCTGTGGTGAGAAGTATGTGAGATGCTCTCTTCAGAGTGTTATGGAGTGCTGCATCTGGCTGTTTGAAGGGATGACCTTGACCTGTGGGAATAGTCTGTTATTTCTGTCCCATCTATCCCTTCTCATGGGCTGGGCTTCATTCAGGTGCATGAGGGTGGAGTGTAAATGGAGCTTCATTATTTGCTGCTTGCAGAGTGCTGTGTAGGTGTGTGAGAGGAGTCACAGGAGTGTCATGCACTGAGCTGTGTTATAGGAGTCCAGGCTAAGGGTCTCAGGACCTGGTGTTAATCACAGATTATATTCTGGGACTGAGTATGGCCTTTTGTGGTTTAAACAGTACTAAGTGAAATAATTCACCTCTTTGTGGTGCCGTTTCTCAGGAAACTTTAGGGAGTGTGGACTGTATGCAATGCTGGTGTCCAGCTGAATAGCATTGACAGCCTAGAAAACCTCAAGAGCTGCTGGCATTGGACTCTCTTATGCTGACTCTGAACTCTTGTGTTCTTGATGGGCTGGGACTCTCTGTAAGGATGTTTTCCTTCATGTACTGACCCAGTCCAAGTCCCAAGCTGGGATCCTTTTTTATTGTAAGTAGGATGAAGCAGCTCTGAAATTTATTCTCCCTGCTTTGAACACAAGAATAAAAAATTTTTGAGAGAAGTGGCTTGTGTAATGTAAGAGAATTGTTTGGAGTTTGAGGCATTCAGATATGTGATCTGTGGTCTTGGTCATTATGTGTAGGGACATCTTTCATGAAACCTTTCTCTTTCAGTTTTAAGATAAATCTGGGACAGGTGACTCACCAAATTAAAGAGCAGTGTGACTTGGCATTCCTGAAAATGAATCTTTTGTAATGAACAGGCCTGAAGTAAATAGTGTGATAGTGTTGGACCACGTGGTTACTTTTGCCTCTCCTCTGACAGCTGCAAATACCTCATTTGCTGTTTCACCCAGGGCACAAACTGCGTCACAGTCTCCTCACTGTTCTCCCAGGCTGTTTGTTGTCTTCCAGAATTTTTCTTGTTTGTTTACTCTCCTTGGATTTTTCTGTGAAGCAGATGTTTCCAGACTCTTGGTTTTATGAAACATTAGCTGCTCAGTGTTGTGAGCTCAGGCTGTAAAACTGATTGAGAGGCTGGGAGAATGCAAGACCCAAGGTATCAAGAAGATTTCCTTCTCCAGGGGGAGCAAACACTGTCAGAGGGATTTCAAAGTACATTTAGTGTTTTTCACTGGTTGAAGCACTGTGGAGTTGTCAGGGTAGCATCCTGGGAGGTGATTGGTAATAGGGGTTTGAATTAGGAATAAAGACAGAGGGAAGGTGGCAGCTGAGTCGTTTGCAGGTGTGTGTCCTGTGCCACTGTGAGCCACAGGGAGTGTTCAGGGAACTGCTCTGTAGCATGAGGACAGCACAACCCTCGTGCTGTTGGAGAGACTTGCTGAACTGAGTTCACATTGGTCCTACCTGCTGTGTTTCTTGGCAGTGGAAATAACCCATGGAAATACCTGTCTTTCAAACAGGTATGAAGTTTGCAAGCCAAGTGAGGATGGCTCGGAGTATGTTACTCTCTCCATTTACTTTCGGGAAAAGACAATAAGGCAATCCAGCAATACTTCAGGGACTGTGCTCTTTGGGCAACCACTGTTAATATCTGTGCCCAAACACAAGCTCACTGTGGATCACCTGTACAGTGTGGTTTTGGAGCAGATCAGGTAAGTCGTGGCTGTACCTTTGAACCCTATGTTGCTTATTCAATTACATTGTAATAGGATTACTGAATTCTTGTTAACAGGGAGAATTTTCCTTGATTTGTGTGGGTTGTATAAACCAGGATTTGCATTGCTTTAGTGTCTGGAGGCCCCAGTGACATTTCAAGGCCCTGGTTTTTTGGGTTTTGTAACAGATATTGCTGGCTCAGCCTTGCAAAAGGAGTCAGGAGCAGAACTCAGGGCATGTTTTCAGGGCTCACAGATGGGGCCACCATAACGTACTTTTGCCTTTTCAATATACAGCCATGAAACATGGAACAAGCAGTGAGAGCAGAGATTTAGGGAATTGTTGTTTGACTTACTCTGAGGGCTCCTGGTGCTGTCATGTAAATGTAAATGGTGCTGTACAGGATGGGGTCTGGTTTGCTGGAGGGGATTGGGCAGCAAGAGCTGATGATAGAGGGGATTGCTGCTGTTCTGGTGTACAGCTACAGTATGGCTGTGTAATAAATGTATCCCTTCTCTTCAGCCGCTGTGTGAAACTCCCTCTGGCAGAAGAATACTCCCCACCCTGCCCAGACAGAGCAACCTGCAATGGCTCCAATGGTGTGGTTGAAGGTAAAGCCCTTTCAAAGTCTGCTGGAAGCTTTTCAGCACTTTCAGCTTTCTAACAGCATTTGTTTTGTGCTGTATGTATTTGGCTTAAGCTCTAGCAGGTTGTTTCTCCACCATGATTAAACCACACTGTTGTGCTGGACATCTGCTTGGTACAGGGAGAATCTTGTAGACCTTTTCCTTCCTAGGGAGATCAGATGTGCAGCAGCTGGAGAACAAGGTGTGGATGTGCATTCGTCCTGACCAGTGTTAGGGAAGTCCTTGCTTAATTGAGGTGTCCAGGTGCCTCCCTCCAGAGGCAGCCCTTCCTGATATGCCCTTTGGTGATGAAAACTGGCCTGTTGGGTCACAGAGATGGTGGAGAAATTTGTCTGTTGGAGGACATAGAATCAACAGTCTCATTCCTAGGCCACATGCTCACTAGGAAGCTTTTATCATCATATGCTGATGGCATATGAGTGTTTCCTTTTCCTGGTTAAAAAGATTCACTAGTGTAGCCCTGAGGGTAACAGCTGCAATAAGTTAAATGGGAAAAAAACCTGCCAATTTACCCCAAAGAATGAAAATAACTTTCCTGGTTACTTACATATTCCTGTCTGTGAGGACACCCAGCCACAGCCTTGCTGATTCTCTCTTGGGGATGCTTCTTAGGGTGTGCTCTCAGGAATCATTGTTAACTGCAAACTGAGCACTCTCCTAAACTGGCATCTGCTAAAGGAGAAAATAGAGCTTCAGGTGTAGCAGGTTAGCAAGCAGAGGTTTCTTTTTCTGTGTGCCTTTTCACTGCTTTCCACGTAACTGGTGTGTGCTGTACAGGCTGATGCAAACAGCTGTCCATTGGAGGTGTCAGGCCAAACTTTCATTGAAGCTCTCTAATATTATCCTTGTTGGAAATTTTTTCCCAGGCGACATTGAAGAGATGGAGCATCAGGATGGAGGAGAGGAAGGCAAGGAAAAGCTGACAGAAGGTGATCCCTGCCACTCTGAGGGTTGTATGCAAGTGGAGTCAACAAGAGACCTGCAGCCTTGCAAGAAACAGCATTTCACTTTTAGCCTTGTGAATTCCTCTGGGACCTCGGAGATAAACTCCATTGTTGAAGGAAAAATCTTAAAACTGAATGGTAATTATTTTCTTGCTGTTTTTTATTCTTCCTGTTTTTTACACCTGTGCAATAAATACTTCTTCTTTCTTGTAGCTTTTTCTGCAGTTGCTGTTGACTGGGATTCTGAGACACGGAGGTTACTTTATGATGAACAGGAGGCACAGGTTGTAGTATGCTCTTTTCATAAGTAATCTATGCATGGTATATAAAGGTGACAGGAAACAGTGTTCTGGTGGGTCATCTTCTGTAACAGAATAAGCCAGTCTTTTTTTAACAGCATAAGACAGTTTTTACCGTCCTGATAAAAGCTCTAAACCCAAGTGAGGACATATATTTTCTCTTATGGACTATTTAGCATAAGAAAGGAGTGGCTGGAAGCTGGAAATGATTGTCTGGGTGGGGAAGGAGGTGCAGAAATAGGCAGTGTGGGGAAAGTGAGCATATAATTTCTTGATGTCAAGGATTACAGAGTACATGGAATTGAATAAAACACCCGTCTCTTTCACTAGGCATTTGAAAAACATGGAAGCATACTACAGCCACAGAAGAAGAAGGCTGTAGTAGCCCTCAGAGACTGCATAGAGCTCTTCACTACTATGGAAACACTTGGTGAACATGACCCGTGGTAAGAACCTCTGCCTGCCATATTTACCATAAAATACCATAACTGTTTGAGTTCACATGGTTTTTCATGGGATTCTTACAATTTCCAGGTCTGTTTTTTGTCCTCATCTTTGAGAAATCGATCAGATCTGTATTAAGTCATTGACTCAACTGGTTGTGGACATGAGTTAATAAAAGTATTTGTTTCCTGTCTATATTTAAGAAAAAATGAGTCAGTGGGAATGTAGCTTCCAACAACCAGGCTATTTTTAAAAGTTAATTTTTGTACAGTGCAGTTAACATATTTGCCATAGGACTATAAAGTGGAAGCAAGTTGGAGTTTGGAATTCTCTGAGCCAGTGTGTTCACCTGCATATTCCACAGGCAGTGTGCCTTCTGTAAGGCAGGGACTGTGCTTGTGCTAGTGAGGCATCTTTAATGGAAGGCCAGAAGCTTTTCTTTTGAGGCAGTCATTAATTCCCTTGCTTGTTACTCCTTCTTTAGGTACTGCCCTAACTGTAAGAAACATCAGCAGGCCACGAAGAAGTTTGATTTGTGGTCTTTGCCCAGGATTTTGGTGGTACATTTAAAACGCTTCTCGTACAGCAGACACTGGAGGGATAAACTTGACACTGTTGTGGAATTCCCTATCAGGTAGGATTCTTCCCTCAGGATAGGACGAGCTTGAAGAACTTGGTCAAGAAAGATGTGCATCTGATGTTTCTGTTGGGTGGGCTTGTTGTAAGGGCTGTAATGGAGCAGGTCTTTTCTGGGTTTGAATGGCTGGACAACAGGCATGAGTTGAGAGGGTTAGTTTTTTGTGGGATGGTTTTTGTTAATACCATTCAGCTTTATACATTTCAAAGTGCATTAGTTACTAGCAGGTACTGTTTCTTCTGAAACTCATTTAAACCCATGTGATTCAACCAAGAGAACTTCTATAGCAATTCTAGCAAATCTGGGCAGTGCTGCATTGGCAGTACTGAGTATTGCTCAATTACAAGACAAAAGCCTGCCTCGTCCCTCTGCTTCTGCTTGCTAGCATCCTGCTGTGGGATGAAGCATATCCCTATCTCACTCTTCATTGCCTACACAGGGACACTCCAAATTGTGTTTTATTCAGCACCTCCCTCTAAACCTTCTGGCAGTGCTCAATGTTTTTGTGAGGACCTGCCTTGTGTGGGAGGGATAACAAGTCTGGTAACAACACCTGGCCCCTGAGCAGCAGAGCAGCAGTGATGCCATGCTTCAGTTCCTACAAAGTGATAGTTATTGGTGTACTGACACTTTCGTGTTTCTTTCCAGGGGTTTGAACATGTCCGAGTTTGTCTGCGACCCAAGAGCAGGCTCATACGTGTATGACCTCATTGCAGTTTCCAATCACTATGGAGCCATGGGAGTGGGCCACTGTGAGTAACTGCTGCTGTGTCCTTTGTGTGCAAGGAAATGTAGACAGAGGGGATGTAGGAGGGCTCTGCACTGGGATACCTGCAATAGCCCTCAGCTAAGGTGTCTAGTCCAAAACTGACCTGTGTTCTGTGTGCAGGTGAGTATCATGTTGGGATCCTGTTAGGATATGGAGGGCAGATAGGTACCACTTTGACCCGAGGTCTGACTGATGCCTGTGGGACTCTGGTTAGCTTGTGTGATGGTGTTCCCCAGTGGTGTCAAAATTTTTCAGTGCTGACCTGGAAATTGTGACACTGGCTGACAGTAGAATGTCTCCACCTTTGCACTGATCAGGACTGACATAGGAAAATGTCATTTCATCAGGAGAAAAACCCACTTATATACAAGTTTGGTACATGATGAGTCTGTGTTTTCTGTCACTGGTTTTACTGCAACATAGATGAGAAGTGTCTGTAGGTGTTGCCTGTAGCAGGTGTCCATGCAGATCCATGCTGTAGGTGACACTTGTAAAACCATCCAGAAGCAGTTTACCATGAGAAGAGGATGAACTCCTGTAGCTGAAGGAGCACATGTTCTGAGGTTGGAGATCACAGTCACAGAATTCTTGGCTTGAAGAGACATTGAGGGACTTCTAACTTAATTCTTGAGTGAAGATTCTTGCAAGAACAAGAGCAGATCCATTAGCAGCAGAAAACTTTTCTTTCAAGCGAAAATGCAGAGTCTTAAACTATGTGTGTTTGGGAAAGCTCTGACTCAAGGGCAGTGGACAAAGCCTACTATTGTTTTTCCCTAAGTTTCTTTTCCTTGAGTCTCAGCTGTCAGGGATAAGCCTGGTATGTGGAACCTGGTCCTAGACTAGCTGGGCCAGCTGGCATGTCGTAGAAGATGTTTATGTTGGTTAACTAGGCTTGGGGTAGGCCATGCCAAAGCTGGCTCCTGGCCTCCCATGCACACATGGTTGAAGTCCCAGTGTCCCAGGTGTGTGTTCCCTGCTGGCCTTCCCTGGAGTGCTGAGCTGCAGTTTCTCCCCCTGACAGACACTGCCTATGCCAAGAACAAGGTGAACAACAAGTGGTACTACTTTGACGACAGCAGTGTCTCGGTGGCTTCAGAAGACCAAATAGTGGTGAGTATTTGGCTGGAGGCTGATCCAGGTCTGTGCTGAGAGCGTGGTTCCCTGCTTTGGGCATGGCATTGCAGCCAGGCTGCGTGGATGGATGGTTTAGGGTGGGTTTTCTTTTTGTTTGGTAGACAAAAGCCGCGTACGTGCTGTTCTACCAGCGCCGGAACAGCGAGGAACACTCTGCCCCCTCTGCTCCCCAGGAAGAGAGTGATGGCATGGACACCAACTAAGCACCACCTCCAGCACTCAGCCACCGTGGCAGTGGTTGCTCTTGTAAAGCAATGCCTGAGGCGCCTGAAAATTTTTCTTCCTTCTGTAGGGGTCAAGCAGAAAATCAAGCACTGAAAAATTGAGTGCTGGGGGTTGCAGAATAGCATTGAAGAGCCAGGAATAGGTGCTGACACTTGGGTATTTAGAGGCCAAAAATAATATATATTGGAGCTTCAATAAAGTTCTTTTTAAAATCTGGCTGAGCTGTGTGGCTAGAGGCAGGGGTTGGGGCTGTGGTTCTTGGGCTGAGGGTTGTAGCTGGGGTTGGGAGAGGACAGCCTGAGCTGGAGGCCAGGCACAGCTGAGCCTGCAGGGGCCTGTGGAGGAGAATGGTGGGTATGATTCTGTGAATCGGCACTGGGCCTTCCTGCCAGCTCTCTGATGTAGCTGTTGGGCCCTGCCTGTGTCAGGGTTCTGCACCCTTTCTGGAGCTCACTTCAAATCTTTGTACATCTGGTCTGTTGCAGTCTCTGCCATTGTACCTAGGTCTCCTGGCAAAGCAACAAATGTTTCTCTTGCTTGCATCCTTTCACTGATGCATTTGAGGCTCTCCTGGGCAGTTTTGACTCACTATTTTCATGTGAACACTGAATCCAGTGATGCAGAAATCTTGGCCAGAAGTGAATCATACCTGCCTGTGGTGTGGCATATGTGCAGGCTGATCCCCATGGAGATGCAGGATATAGCTGCTCTGGCTCCTGTTCTTCTGCAGAGAAAATACCATCCATACATTGATGATTTCTTGTTTTTTCCATCTCCTACACCCCTCACTTTCAGGCTGCTCTGTAAGCACTTTTCTGCTGCCAGCATTTCTCCTATGGCTTGTGCAGTGACAGCATTTTTATCCTTTTTTGCTCATTTATGTGTCCAGCCAAGCTCAGCACTGTGTCCCCAGGGCTGTCACCTGTACAGATGGCAGCCCAATGCAATGGATCTTGTGAGTTTTTAGCCTTTTCTCTTGAAACTTTGGGTTTTTTGGACTGCTCTTTCAGCCCTCCTCCACCCTTGAGTGCTGCCTTTTAAATTCTCACCTGATCACCCTCTGTGGGGCTGCAGGTGTAATAGTCCTGTCCCAGGCCCTGTTTGCCTCTGCTGTTCAGTGGTTCTGCTCCATCCTTTTGTCACAACTGGCAAATGCTCTTCCCTCTGTCCTCCTTTACTGTGTGTTGCTTTTTAGGACTCAAGTCCAGCTTTCTTGAAAAGAGACTCCTGTGAGTCTCAGTGGAGAGCTGGTCTTCCATGTGAAAAATGGGAAAAAATTGCAGAACCTTAGCCTGTATTTTTTAGGCAAAGATCTTGCTCAAGGTAGTCAACCACACAGGAGGGTTTTTCCTTCTTGGATCTAAGTTGTGTTCACAGAATGAAAGGCTGATACTGGCTATCAGTGTGCTTTTTGTTCCCCCTGGAATATGTGCTTGCAGCTGCTGTGGCTTCAGTGCTGGCCATCACCTTCTGTTGTGGTGGTCAGCAGTGCTCATCCATTTAACTCCAGACTTGCCAGCTCTGTCCCACCTTTCTGCAGCTCCAGGCAACAGGCCTGCTAGGAAATTGCAGTGTGCCTGTCCCTGCACCCTGGGAGGGCAGCACTAGGCAGCCCTTTGGCAGGGCACTGGAGAGTGATGGGAGGAAGGAGGAGGGGACATTGTCTCTAGCCAGCATGCTACTGATGTGATTCTCCTTTGTGGAATTTTGCTTTTAAAGCATTAAAATTTGAATTTTGAGATCACAATTGCTTAGTTGCTTCTGCTGTTTTATTTTTGCAACTCCTAATATTGTATTTTTTTTCTTNGGGAGGGCAGCACTAGGCAGCCCTTTGCCAGGGCACTGGAGAGTGATGGGAGGAAGGAGGAGGGGACATTGTCTCTAGCCAGCATGCTACTGATGTGATTCTCCTTTGTGGAATTTTGCTTTTAAAGCATTAAAATTTGAATTTTGAGATCACAATTGCTTAGTTGCTTCTGCTGTTTTATTTTTGCAACTGAGCATGCAAAAAAGCAATTTTTAAGCTGTAGCACTGCACTGAAATTAAGCAGCTTTTTTTTGTTTTACCCTGAAAGTAAGTCATGTGGGCATTCCAAAATGGGGAATAGAGGAAAGAGAGGACAGTAAAAGACCTTTTTAAAAGAGAAATCAATCTGAAATAGCCTCTGTTCTCCTCCTCGCCTCCCTACCTGTGCTGACACTGAGAAATGCATCCGTGGGGCTCAATCTCAGATGCTGAACAGACTCTGTTGTACTGCAGAACAAGTGGCCCAGCTCTGCTTTCTCTGCCTCTGAGCTGCTGGGCTTTGGCTGGTGTGTGTGTGCTGTAATACCAGACTGTTTTTTAGACTAGCACTTTGTAAGTGGCTGGCTCTGTTGTACAAAGAGGAAAATTAAAGAGTGGTTTGCACTGAAACTGAGTTCTGTTGTATTTTCAGCTTTCATTACGTGGATTACATGGTTGTGGGGATGCCTGGTACTCTAGGAGTAATTTGGGCTGGGGGAGGACAAGTCCTGCAGAGCCAGTGGGAATCTGGGAGAAAATCAGCTGTTGAGGGCACAGCACTGCACAGCTGAGGGCTCACTTTGCTCCAGGGTTGCCTTTTCTCCATGCAGTACCTGGTGCTTTAGCAAAGCTGTCCTTGCTTTTTTGTGGCATTGGGCAGCCTCAGCTACGGTTTCATCCTTTCTCTTCCTCTGCAGATCCCTAAGAGGTCCTGGTCTTCCTTCTGTCCATGTTCTCCAGGGGTCTCAGGGCTGCCTGTGGCTGTACCACTGAGGCAGTTGTCCTGCAGTCTCTGTAATTTCCTCCTCAAGGCAACCTGAACACACTTGTGAGAGCAGGCTGGAAAAAGCTGAGGAAGTGCAGTGGGCTTGTGTGTGGGATTGTCCCAGTCCTGCAGGTCAAGGGGGGCTGTGAAACCCTTGTGAGAAGGTTTGAAGTCTTCTGCCAAAATTACAGTGTAAGAGCAAGAGGAGCCTGATTTCAGCTGGAGCTCCTGCAGGTTAATGACCCATAGTGTGGGAACAGCAGGTGCTGAGCTTTGCTGTCAAGGGCTGAGCTCCAAAACATGGTGTGAAACCCACTGTGGGAAGAAGGGAAAGCAAAGGGGCAGCTTCCCTGTTCACTGGGAAGATGATTTGGTGAGAACAGAAAATCAGTGTCACAGTCCTGGTTCCTTTTGCTTTGAAAAGCTTCTGCTTTGGGAAGTATTTACAGTTTCACCCTGAAGAAAAGGTGCTCAGAATGAAGACAGGAGGAAAAAGTAACAGCCAGAGTATGAAAGAGCTTCTTTTTACAAAGCATTTCTCCAGGTTGGGACCGTTCTGCCTGGGAAAGAGGTCTGAGGAGTTTCTACAGAGGGATAAGCCAGGAGCAGCTGCTCCCTGTTCTCTACAGTGCAACATGGGCAGTGAAACCATTGATGATCCCCATCTGGCCCAGTCAGTAACAGCCTGGCACTCTCTGGCAGCACCCTGCTGGCATGCAGGAGGGGCTGTGTGGGCACTCAGGTGCTTACAAATGGACTTGGGAAGGATTAAATTAATGGAGAAGTAGTGTGTATGTGAGTCTTTGGGCTCAAATCAAAGTTGAGGGCACTGCAGTTCTGAACATGATGTTTTTCTTTTATTCTCAGCCTTGCTAAAATACATTATATAATTTTAGATAACTTCTTTTCAAATAACTTTTGCAAGAAGAGACAAAAGCATACTCTCAGATTCAGAAGATGGAGGTCTGAAGTTCTTCCTTAAACATGCCTTCAAAATGGAGGTCTTTTGCCATGAGCTCTTCTTCTACATCCTCTAAGGCCCACTGATGATCTGTCAATTCTAAGGCTTCCCATTCTGTCTGCATTGGCAGTGAACAGAAGCAGAGAAGGAAAAGCAACACAGGATTAGTTAGACAAGAACTACACAAAATGGTGCTTGCTTTAAAAGCTGCAACAAACACTGATTTCTATTAAAAACCTGGCAATCCTGTCAACTCTCTGAAATCAGTGGTTTATACTTAATTAGGTGTTAGTTGGTCAATACAAATTGCATCACAGAAATTTAAAAAAACTACATTATCTACTTTCTGCCAACCCTCTAACCTTCTGGAACAGTCCATTGCTTCTGTAACAGCCAGTTCTGTTCTGGTGGGTCAAGTGCTTTGCAGTGAGTTAATTCCTTAGTTCAGAGTTACTTGGCAACAACAGGTAGAAGGCCAAAAATTTTGCACCTGATCACAGACTTGTGCACAAAGCCTGCAAAAAAACATGTCACATGGCCCAGCAAGAGATCTGTATTCCTTGGTCAGAACACTTCTCCTGCAATGTAAGCTTGTTCCCTTTTGTTTCTGCTGGAGCATGTAGTGGGGTTTGGTCCCTGCAAGGCTGAATTGGCAGAAATGCTGTGGAGAGCCAGTACTGGGTGGAATTGCACCTCAGTGCTGGCTCCGACAGAACAGCCACTGCTCCAGCACTGCTGACAGCTGCAGCCATCCTCCTCCCTGGCTCAGCCTCTGCCTGGGGGGGGTGGGATTTTTTAACCAGGAAGGTTACTAAAAACAAACTGCAGCACCATCCCAACTTCCCGGGCAGCAGGTTAAGTGTGGCTAAACTTCTACAGTACACAAAACCAGAAACCAGGTCTGTCCTTCGTGCATAAACCTGGGCGTACACTCTGCCTGTGAAAGGCAGAGGCAGTCTAACAAGCAAGTGCCTATGGAGAGTGCTTTAGGAGAACTTCAAAACAGTAACATCCTGATGGACTGAACTGACTGGCTTACTTGATTTTCTTGCCTAAGTTCTATCACGTGCCTGCTGGACTCATGCTCAGCTGCACTATTAACACAACTTTTGGAGAGCCAGTTTCTGCTTTGGAGCTACACCTCAAGGTAAAAAACCCCTTCCTCAGTAAAAGCAGAGGATGGGACATAAATTCAGCTTTTGTATCAGCAATGCCTGATACCAGGTTTACTTCAGGGTTATTTGGGCTCTGCCAGACCCAGAGCAACTCCCACAGCCTTCGTAAGCTGTCAGCTCTAATTTTAGGAACAGGAATCCAGAGCAATTCCCTTACTGGACACAGAGAGACGATGAGCTGCATGCAGCCTACGACCCTGCAAGCTCACACAAACAGGAAGGCAAGTGGGAATACTGTACCTTAAATGCTTTGTTAGTATCTGCTGGCATGGCCATTGCTGCCCCTGTCATTTGTTCTTGCATCACCCTGGACTGATCTGCAGCTACAAATGAGAAATGAGAGGTTGATTTTTGTTATTAAACAGCATTCCCTGGAGCATGGTACCATTGGGAAGGTTTTTATCTATAGATGAGAATATTGCAGCAACTGCCAGAGTGCAATACTCCTGGGCCAGGAGTCCTCACAAGACATCTTGCTCCCACCTGCTCCATCTTAGCTAGATTTACATAAAATATGCAGAAAAACTGAGGAAAAGAGTTTTCAACATTCCCAATGCACAGCTGTCCTGTCCCACATCTAACATTAAGAAATCTTTGCAGTTTTCCTTAAAACCAATACTTGCTAGAAATAAACAAGAGCACAAAACTTTTGCACACTGATTTGATGGGAAAGAAAGCCTGGGCTAACAGCCATGGAAATTTATGAGCCAGTGGCTGGTGCAGGAGATTTGGGTACTTGCTGCAGGTGGTGTCAAACCTGGTCCATGGACAGTAAGTAAGCTCACAGAAACAAGAGAGGAGTTAAGGAGCTTTTTGGCTGGAAACTTGGAAATCTTTTCCCCAGCCTCCCTCAGACAACATCCCATGGAAGGGGCAGCCAGTTCCCAGAAATGACAAGTGCCTTACCATTATCTTGGCCCAGGATTAGAGTATAAATGCTTCTGAGTCCAAACACATTCAAGAAGTACCAGGAAGCAGAGCTCACCCTGACAAATCAGAACAAGCACAGTTGTCAGTTCAAAGCTGGCTTGTGACCTCATTCCAGCAGCACACAGACCATCCAAGGGCTATTAACACATCCAACATTTCCCAGGTGGGAATTGGACCTTGCTGGCTGAGGACAGGGGCTTACCAGGACGCATCCAAAGTGAGCAGCTCAATTCCCTGCTGCAGCATTGGCTTAAAACGCAGCGTCAGAGGAAACGGGACCTTTGCTGCAGGATAAAGGAAAAGAAAAATCACAAAGTGACACTGCACGACTGCAAAGCACAGAGGAAAGTGGGCAGGCAGTTCTTTTATTGCATCTAGTGTAGTCTGAGTGCAATGTGCACAGTAAACTGTCAACTCTGATTCTTGAAAAAGCTGCAGCTCTGTATTCATTTTAGTATGAAAAGACTTTCTGAAACTTAATCAGATTAACAAACCCTCACAGGTATTACTTCAGTGACTGCAAAAGGGAATGTACCTTGTTAAAAGAACAGTTATCACATAAACAGTACAGAAAAACAACCCCAGAACTATGAATTTAAGTATTTCTGATGTGCACACTCCACATAGTAACCAACTCTCTGGACAGGTTCAGAGGAAAATCCACTGTATCAACCAGAAGTTTAGGCAGTTTTAATAAAACACTTGTTTTGTCACTACAGTTGTTCCTGAGTACATGAGCTATTTTCTTTGAGACCATGGCCAATACTCTGAAAACAATTTTACCCCTTTGCAATGGGATAAGCAAATCTGTGCAGTTCATGGAGTGAAGAGCAGCAGTGCCTCAAGCTGGTTTTGAGTGCTCAGGGCCTTCTGCTGGTAACTTAAGCCAAATTTAAGCTGCTTCTAACTGATTGCTCAGGTCGAGGAGCAAATCTCTGATGCAGCTCAGACCCTCAAGGTCATCTTCAGAAACACAGCCAAACCCATGTTATTCCAGACACTCACTTGTGACAAATCCTGAAAATGTCATGTTGATCCAACCACCAATGAGGATCATAGGCAGAACATTGGTTACATTCCCTTTCATCATATCTGTCAGCATGGTAGGATCTGCAAATCACAGACAGGATGTGAAGTAGCAGCACCTCACAATAAAGAGAAACAAGTCATTACATGTCAGATAATTTAATTAAGAAACTGCATGAGACAACAGTCCTATCCCAGTATCTATAATTTTCCACTGCTGACAATACTCTGCAAAATGAGACTGCAAAATTTCTGTCATGTTCCCTTTTGCTATTCACTAACACGTTCTAGAGCTGCTTAAAAAGAGATGAATTAAACACTTGTCTTTTTCCTGCTTTTTTTTAGGCAACAACAAAGGTTTTGTTACCATGATTTCAAAAAGGAAATTGTCAAAAGTTGATGCAGCCAGTGTGGTGGTGGCTGCTGCCACAGAGGTGTTGTGTTCTGTGCTGTGTCTGACCCCATCCCTTGCCCCGGATCTCTGAATTTGCCTCTCCCCTCCATGAGCTGACCTGGGTAGAAGAAGAACAACAAACTCCTATTTCGCTGTGTACATTAGTTAAATTAAATCACTTTAGAGAGGACCCTGCAGGAGCTGGAGCAAAACACTGGCAAAAGGAGATGAGAGCAGCACTCCCACTCCTGGCTACCGAGGAGATCAGGTCTCCTGAGATGCTGCAAGCAGCTCAAGGCTGAAGTTAAGCAACATGAAGCAATCTAATGTTTGTTATCCAAGAGAGGGATCTCACTCCCACCCCCTCCCTCACACTGCCTGTGCTCCCTGCAAAGCTGATTCACCTTCCACCCTTGGCAGACACTGACAGGTTTTTCTACCTGGCTGCAGTCAGGGTACCTTAACATACCTGTCATTGGTGAAGGAGGCACTACCTTTCTTTTTGTTTTCTTAAAAAATCCATCCTCAGGGTTATTAAAAAAATATTTCCGGGACAGGAAGGACTGAAAGCAGAAAAAGACAATGCCAACACCATAAGAAGTAAAAGGACAGAAGCATTAATTCTTGCCCAGACATTCAGACATCTTGTGAGTTCTTTCACAACACACCTTCCTAGGACAGGTGCCTCACTGCCCATGTGTTCTAAAGCTCCTCATGTTTTTCTGCATCCAGAGTACCAGATCTCTGGCTTTTTAAAATTTCTGAAGTAATTATAAGAAGTCTCTGAAGAGAAACCCACGTTAATTAATGAGCTTTTAGTGTTTTGTGCAAATTCTTTGTGCTGGTGGAGCACCAACACTGATACATGGAACATTTTCACTTGCCCAACTGACCTCTGGATTTCAAAAAATACACATTTGGAGCCAACATGAGCAATGCATTTTTAGTTTAGCAAACGTTTCAGCTGACATTGTATGATCACCTCGTTACCCGAAGTTTGCATTACATCCCTGTGTGCTTGCTGGCAGATGTTAAACACGACAGCTTGGAGGCGCATCTCATGTCAGCGTGCAGTTAAAACATCGAGCAGTGACAACTACCATAAATGTCAAGGAAAAGACACAGACAGCGGTGCTGTGTCCAAGATTCCTCAGAACCTGCACTCCTGGGCACTGCCCTGGCCCAGGGGTGACCCGGCAGTGTCCGACCCCGCGGGTGCTGTGGGCGCTGCTCTCCCGCGGCACCGCCCGGACACAGCCCCGCGCTCTGCGTTCCTTCCCCGGCCGTCCTCTTTGCAAAGCCCGACCGCGCCGCGCCCTACCTGCTTTGGAATGTATTTTCCATTTTCCCGAAGGACTCTGCTCCGGATCAGGACTTGGCTGGAAGAGAGACACGCGGCGTTAGCGGGCCGGGCCGGGCCGGGGGGAGCGGGGCGCGGGCGGGGGCTCGGCGGGCCCTGACCTGTCGGACACCTGCTCCTGCGTGAGGCGCTTGTCGCTCTGCAGCAGGATGGACACGTAGTGCCGGATCATGCCCACGAAGAAGGTGATGAAGACGATGGGCAGCACCACCCATAGCCGGATGTTGGAGTCCAGCAGCAGCTCGGGCTCGCTCATCGCGGCGGTGCC
>VXBB01013024.1:72147-107829 GCA_013399915.1 Illadopsis cleaveri
CAGCCTTGGCAGTGGGTGCGATGGAGAGGTGCCCGCCCGAAGTCTGGCTGGGCTGACAGGCTGCGCCTCGCACCCGGAGCGGAACCACAGCATTGTTAGGCTGGAAGGGAGCTGCGGGGATAACCCAGTCCAACCCCGCTGCCAAGGCAGGGGCACCCAGAGCAGGTGACACAGGAACGCTTCCAGGTGGGTTTGGAATGTGTGCAGAGAGGGAGACTCCACCGCCTCCCTGGGCACCTGTTCCACTGCTCTGCCCTCCACAGCCCAAAGAAGATTTTGCTCATGTCCAAGTGAAACTTCGTGTGTTTTAGTGTTGGCCATTGCTCCTTATTCCATCACTGAGCACCACTGAGGAGAGTCCAGCACCATCTTCTTGGCACCTGTCTTTCAGATATTTATACACCTGAAACAGCTGTGAAAAGCTCGTTGCACTTTTGTTTTCTAACTGTTTCTCGTCCATGCTGATATTTTAAGTAACTCATTTTACTAGCCTCTGCCATGCAGTAGAAATTTAGTTTGAGATGTACACACATCTTTTTTTAATAACCTTTAAGTTTTACAGGTGAGTCAAGTTTTGGTGGTTTTTTTTATTTTATTTTTAATGGTTGCCACCCCCCAAAAAGAGGATGGGTTAGATTGAGGTTTGTGCTGACAGAGCTCACTGGTTATAGTTTGTGGTTAGGGACATGAATAGGGTCACTTAATGTGGCTGGGCTCATGAACACTCATCTGTGAATCCTTTGTTGTTTTGTCCAGGCATGTGGAGAGGGTCTTGAGTTTGGCTCAGTGGATGCAATCTGAGTCCTCATAGTTGCACACTTTAATTTGCCATTTAATTTGCCTGGTCTCGGAATGAAAAGCTTAGTCTTGTTTTATGAGGAACTGAATTTTAGAAAAAGTGTTGTATTGTGCTATTTAAATATGACAAGCTCTAAAATTTTAACCTGCACAGCAGAAAATGTGGTGTGATGCTGGTTACCCAGGCAATCTTTCTTTGAGCACTCTCAGTTTCTGTCATATTCCCTTTTGCTATTCACTAACACGTTCTAGAGCTGCTTAAAAAGAGATGAATTAAACACTTGTCTTTTTCCTGCTTTTTTTTAGGCAACAACAAAGGTTTTGTTACCATGATTTCAAAAAGGAAATTGTCAAAAGTTGATGCTTCTGAAGAGAGCTGCAAGACAGGCTTGCCAAGTAGGTGCTTGAGTATCATCTTAGTGGGGTAAGACCCATTAATAGAGACAACAGTTCCCAAGCAGGGACAAGGCCAAAATGGCAGTTTTGATAATACTGATTGTTAATGACACTGTTGATTTTTTATATATTTGATGCAGCATGTCTTGTTTTCTCAGAAACTAAGAAGTCACGGATTTCTGATAAGGAAAATTCCTCTACCTTCTGTGGATTGGAGAATGAGGGAATCTTTGAAGAGCTCCTCAGGACATCAGGAATTGTGCTGAAAGCTGGGGAGGGACAGAATGAAATAGGTATGAGTTTAACATTTGCTCTTTCTGATTTAGATCAAAACCTGCAAGCATGGCTGGTACAAAGTAATGATGTGTTTTACTTGCAGAATAAAAGTGCTTGAGCCAGCTTCTTTCAAAATTCAAGCAAACCTTCCTTTGGCCTCTTATTTGTTAGATACCTCTTGTTCCTGCTGAATTCAGTGCATCATCTAAACTCATTATACCACCTCTTTGGGTGTATACCTGTTAAGTCTAAAGACTTCTGGAAGGTTATTGGAGGTATATAGAAAAATATTAGACTGCATCTGTCATTAAGTATTGAATTGCAGAAGCAGGAGCTCTGAAATGGGGAAACAAACGTGGTGTTGTTGCCTTTCATTTCAGACATCGCCTTCAGGAAGTCCTGTATTCAGTGTCTTCAATGCTCAGCCCTGACTAGAGAAAGCACAAGTGCTGATTCCACTCAGCCTTTTGCCAACTGGACTTTTCAATAGAGCAAATGCAGAAATGTTGGTGTATGGGCTTGAGGGTTTGTACTTGATTATCTGTTGTGATGTATGGACAGACTGTCTCATTCTTTATTTCCTTTCTAAACTGTCTCCTTAGCTGTTGATCAAATGGCTTTCCAGAAGAAGCTCTGCCTGGCCCTGGAGAAGCACCCTACCTACCCAGCTGTAAGTAACTTTGGCAGGAGCCACCTTTAAAGCTGTTTGCTGTGTAGGAAAATATGCAAATGCAGCTACCTGTCCCTGCTAGTCCCATAAAAAAAGTGTAACACAGCAGCTTATCTTGGATTTCTGTGGTTCAGATTTTCCAGTTCTCTCAGTGTTGCTCTTCCAGCCTTTTAGTCCCACTGTTTTTCTGACTGTCAAAGTAATTTTCATTGGCAATATTATTCAAAAGACAAAGACTCTTCCAGCAGGCAAATCACTTGCATAGCTTTCTGGTGGAAGCTGGTTTGGTTTTGTGTTGGGTGGGAGCTGGCAGCATTAGCACTGCCATGATGTGGTGCTCCTCCCCAGACAGCAAGTTAAGGGTGAGAGTCCTCAGGTCAATGACTGGATTGCAAATGTTTTGTGGGTGCAGCCCTCGTCACCCAAATTAATTGTTGCTATCTCAGCTAAACAGGAAGAAAGGGAAAGCCTTTTTAAATCAAAGTAAAATGTGAGAGCCTTGCTTTAGAGTTACTTTGCAGAACAGTGTGTCCTCTGGAAATGGTCTAGACTAGCATTAATTTATTATCCAGCATTTCTCCCATCACAGTTTCTGTCTGCAGTTCCCTGGTTAGCTTTTCCTGGCTCTCATCTTCTGCTTGCAAAATTCATCCTAAAGGACAGCAGTTGCCTGGGGTGTCCCTTCAGGGGGGATAACTTCTCTCTGCTTTGCAGGTTGTGAAGCAGTTCATCAGTGGCCTGGAGTCTCACATCAAGGACAGGAACCAGTTCAAGAACTGCCTCTTGCCCTGCACTCCTGTACGGACTGAGGGGTCGAGGTACAGAAAATGTGTTTTGCCTTCCCCTTCAGTCAGAGCCAGTCTCTAGTTACGTCCTGTGACATTGACCAGAGTGCAGCTAAAGGCTCCAGCTGGTGCACACCAAGGCAGGATGGCTGGTGTAGTCCATTGCTGTTTAATAGCAGGGAGTTTAGAGTGTTAAGTCACAGAATTTACTGTCTGCCCATGGCACACATTGGATTCTATGGCATTTTATGGGACCAACCGAATACTGGGAAAAAAATTTGCTAGGGCTGGTGAAGGTCAATTCCTTTTTGAGATTTTTTTTTTCCAGGAAATACAGCTTCACCACAGACTTTCACATTTCCAATCTTGTAGAGAGTGAGCTGGTTCAGAACTAAAGTGCAGTTTTAAATCTTTTTGTTTGTGTCTGTGATTACCATGTGTTACCTTAAGTCACTGTATGTAGTTTTTTAAAGAAAACACTCGTGGAAAGAGCTACAGCCTGTTCTCCCAGCATGTTTTTGACACAACTGTGGTGGAATCTTTCATCTTGCAGGAATCTGGTGCACTCATACTGTGAAAGCCTCATTAAACTGCTTCTTGGGATTAAGATCTTACAGGTATGGGCACCTTAGCTTGCTCTTTACAATGGCTTTGATTGTAGGGAACATTTTGCTTACTTAAGTAAAGGATTAATAGAACTGGTTTTGAGGCAGGTGAGGCTGCATCTGGAGTAGTGTCCAGTTTGTTGTTGTAGGGACACAAAGATGCTTAGGGCCTGAGACACATGACAGACAAGAAGAGACAGAGGGAACTGAGTTTGTTCAGTTTTAAAGGGAGATTAAGGGAAATTTCATGGTCTTCAAACACCTGGTTGGAAGGTGTAGGGAACACAGAGCCAGACTCTTCTCAAAGGTGAACAGGAGTGGAATGAGAGATGATGGCTCAGGTCAACCATGGAAATTTCTGATGAGATATAATCACTTTCACTGTGGAGAATGTTTTTTTAAGTGCTAGAGCTGAGCACTGTTTTCAAACTTATCTAAAACTGATGCTTTAGTTTTCTGTGTGGTGAAGAGCAGCTCAGGGTCTGAGAATGAGAGGTTCATTGGCCCAGAGGAATTGTACATCCTGCCCATATTCTCTGATTCTGTTGGGTTATGTGAGTAGTTTATACCACCCTCTGAAAAGTGGTTTTCAATTCTTAGGCTGTGTGCCTCATTTCTGGCATTAGGCAAGAGATTTCTTATACAGGAAATACTTTTATTGAGCCTTTCAAGTATTTTATTCTGTGTGTATATTTCATCTTCTCTGAAAGGTCAGTTTTGGTGGCAGTACCACAGCACAACCAGTAAATCACCCTAACACTGTCTTTTTCCTTTCTTTTAGCCTGCTGTCATAACATTGTTGTTGGAAAAGATCCCTGAATTCTTTTTTGATGTGTGAGTATAAACTGGCTTCTCTCTGCCTTGAAATGAAATTTCTTTTGGACAATCACCAGCTGTTTGACTTTATCTGTTACTTCAAATTTACCTGAATAGCAATTTGCACTGATGTGGGTTTTTTTTCATACCTGCATAAAATAATCTGTGAGGTACCATGACCTTAAATTTGTGAATCCATAAAGCAGAAGACAAATTTTTAGAAGGTGAAATGCAGATATTGTGCATTGATGATTGTGCTTTTCACAGCTACTGACACATGCTTAGAAATTATTTCAGCAGAGGGACTACAGAGTGTCTCATCATTAAAAAAAAAAGATGGGAATGGCTGCTGGCAGAGTTTTAGGGAGGCTGGGAGATGCAAACAGATCTCCTTTTAAAATGGCAAGTTGTGTTCAAACAAGGGAAATTGAAAGAGCATCTCTTGGTTTTTAAACGTAGAACACCACAGTGGAGTGAGAGATCTTAAGGGGCGAGACTTGACCACATCATCTCTTCTTCCTGTGCCCTGGATGCTCCCTGCAGAGTCAGTGGGGCAGGCCAAGGGGCAGAAAGAAGCTGAGGCTGTTGCTGCTGCAGTTTTTGTTCCAGTGCTGAAATTCAGGATACAAATGGGTATGCACAGGGGTATAGTCCAAGAAAGTGTCTCAGACTGAAATTTTGTTTGAGGAGGGTTTAACATAGACAGTCACAAGGTCTGAACTGTTTTCACCCAAGAATTCTAAAGGATCTTGGATGTAAAAGTGATAAGCCGTTAATTGTGCTGTGAATCCTTTGGGAATTCTGAAAAATGGATGTTGTTACACTTGTCTCCCATCACACTGTAAGAAGAGTGAAGTTCTTTCTATGTGTTAATGACCAGTTAAGAATGGGGTCAGTTGTTCTTGCTGACCAGCAGCAGAGCTTTTGAGTCCATAGGTCTCACTGACCTGTGTGTCCTTTTCTGCTGTTTCAGCGTGGGCACCTTTGGAACAAACTTCCCCCGGCTCATTGTCAATCAGTTTAAGTGGCTTGACAGGCTCCTTGACAGCCAGGTGGGTACCAGAGATGCAATCCCATGGATACTTTTTCCAAACGATTTCTGGAATGCCTCTCAGGTGGGATTAGATTGAATTATTGTGCTAATGAGAACTGATGTTGTTTTTGTATTCACATGCTGAAGGAGAGATTTAATTTTTTTCTGTTTTGTTATGGTTGCCTTGAGTGACTTCTGAACATCTTTTACTATTTTTCTTCTTTCCTTGCTCTAAGTCTTCTTTTACATAAATTTATATCTGTGCATGTGTATGCACACAGATGATCCCATTTTAAAGCTGTTGCTGGCAGGAAGTTACAATCCCCTCTTGTTTAATTTTAACAAGGTACTGGATACTTGCAAGCGTATGGGGATGAATTCTCAGTTCTTGCTCTGGTGACTCTTTTCTTTCTTTCCCTAAGTCAGTCAGGCTCTGTGGGTTACTCTCTACTGGAGAACTAAACACTGGGAAGCTTGTTTTGTTTCCCAGTTTCCTCTGCTCACCAAGATCATTATATCCTAGCTGTAAAACACCATTGTTCCCCAAAAGTCTATGCTGTGCTTCATGACGTCAGCAGGACAATGAGTGAAGGGACAGTTGGCATAAACTCAGGCAGATGTTGCACTGAGGGACCTTAGATGTATAATATTGTTGTTGTGCTGAGAGATTTGTGCATTTCACCAGGGCTCCTCTTGTCTGCAGGATCTCGTCAAGAAGTTAATGCAGATGGTTAGTGTCTCTCCAGTACCAATCCAGCATGATATCATCACCAGTTTACCTGAGATCCTGGAGGATTCCCAGCAAAGTGAGGTTGCCAGAGAGCTCAGGTATGGACGATTTGGTTGGGAGGGTTTGTTTTGGTTTGTTTTTTCTCTCTTTGCACGTAGCAGAAAAGGACAAGATCTATTAATGCAGGTTGCTCTGGGGCTGACTGAAGTATTAGGACAGCACTGTGTTCCTGTTCACTGCAGCATTTGGGGACACATACCAGTGTTTTAGGATATTCCATTTGTACTGTTATGCTCTTTAAGAGAGCACAGGCAATCCAGCAAAAGACACTGCATTTAGACAATGCTCCAAAACTGCTTTTATCGAAATTATTATTAAACTCTTGACTATCTGGACACAGCACAGGTAGCATCCAGTTTAAGTACTCACTACTTCTGCTGGATAGTCTATGATCAGTCACTTGGATATTACTACTGACAACTTCTGATTTTTCTTGCATTCTGCTGTGGTAAGGATCAACGTGGTTTTTATTAATTAAAAAGACCCCAGACCCACAACACAGCAAATATGTGCAGGAAACAACTTTCTGGCTATTTTATATACTTTTCTCAAGTATATTTACTGATCCAAACAACTGGGAGACTAATGCCAAGAGTAACTCCCAGGGAGTACTGCCATAGGCTAGTCCTTACATCTGTTTTCTTTAATGGTGTATTCATTTTACACAATAATTTGAGTAGTCTGAGTGTTTCTAATTCTTATTATTGCACAGATCACTTGCATTTATGCTGGTGTTAATTACCACATTATTACTGCAAGCAGTGCATCCTGTTTCTTGTACCTTCTCAAATTGTGACTTTCTTTTCATTCTCAGTTTGTTGCCTCAGCTTCTAGATAAAAAAACTCCACACATTTTCCCTATGCTAATCAAAGTCCTCAGACTTCTCTTTCCTCTGTTTGTGTATTTTGAAAGCTGAGATCCAAACAGAATCAGCAAGGCATACTTATTTCCATATTCTCAATAGCCTCTGTCCATTTCTGATGCAGAAAAGAACTCATTCCTTCTAATGAATTAGGGAGCATAGACAGAGTTACCAGGATGCTGCAGATGAGGTGATTTTCAACTAACAAAATTTAAGTACAAATTCTTGGTAGAGAAAGTTTGTAGAGAAACTGAGATGTCAGCCAAGGATGATTACATGAGTTTTGGTAAAGTCCATGAGGCTGTTAAAGACAGGTGCAGTTCTTACATGAGGAGTAATAATTTAGGGAAGAAGTTTTCCATAGCACCAGTGGCATATGTTGTTGTCAGTTTCAGAGATGTTTTTTTTTTTGCAGTGACCACAAAAACTACTGGAATCATACAATACACTAAAGATACATTCTTGGTTTTGTTAAGAGGACCATTTGTTTTCTTTTCCCTGTGTACCAGCTGCTTGCTGAAGCAGGGCAGGCGGCTGACAGTGCCAATCCTGGATGCCCTTTCTCGTCTGGATCTTGATGCAGAACTTGTGGCTGAGGTGAGAGATTTTACTGAGCACTTCAGCAGACCCCAGCCCCTGCTTAACAACACCAGAGCTGGAACTGTTTCTTCATTCCAAGTATTTTGCTAAATCTGACTCCTGTAGGCCTTCAGAAGTCCTGAGCTCCTGAGTTGGAAAGAGGTCAGAAGCTAAAGCTGATTTTTGAAACATGTATGAGGGGTTCAGTGAAGAGCAGAGAGAAGTTTTCTGAATGCATACTGTAACAGCCAGGAATTTCAATCATATCTGTTTTAGCAAATGCAGAAGCACTTTGTTCTACTGCAGTATTTTTTTACTGCCTTAAACCTTCTTATTGTCAATATATCATCTTTTTTAAGTACAGTGACCAGACTAGACTTTTATATTCTAAGGAAAGGCAGAATGGTGATTAAATAATTAAATAGGTTTTCTCTGCAGAGTGCTTATAAAGGAGAAGAGACGATGATGTGCCTTCTGCCTTTTGTCTATGTTGCATTGCTGCACTTTTTGGAGTTGGGCTTATGAATAAAATCAAATTAGTTCATTTGAGTGCATACATAGTGTTTTCCATAGTCCCAGAAGGCTGGTGCTGCATAGCAGGCTACACATCCTCCACACTTTTCCCTTGTGAAAGCCAGTTAAAAAATGATGGAGCCAAGCTCTTTTTGTTGAAGAGTGATATGGGGCAGTGGCCACAACAGGAGATTTAGGTTGGACATTTGGGAAAACAAGTTAGAGTCTGCAGCATTGACGTAAATTATCAGAGCTGGCAGGGATTGGAGGTTTCCTCCATCCTTCAAGACTCAGCAAAGCCAAGGTGCATCTGATCTAGCACTGACAAAATTCCTGCTCTGAGCAGAGGACTGGACTGTAAGTCTCCAAGGATTCCTTCCCACTAGCATAACTATATTTCTGTGAAGTGTGGGCTTCCAGCTGATGGAGTGTTGCTCTCTCCTCAGGTGCGACAGTCTGCCATGACCATTGTGCCTTCTGTAAAACTGGAAGATTTGCCTGTAGTAGTAAAATTCATCCTCCAAAATGTCAAGGCAGCAGATGCAGTGGAGGTACAGTATCTTTTTCATAATGAAATGTGTGTTTTCCACACCAGTGTGTGTTTTAACAGAGGGAAGGTGCTTCACACACAGAGCTGTAGGGTTTTAATGTTTTCAAGTAAAAATTTTAATATTGCCAAGGATCAAAGCCAGCCTTGCTGAGATCTCAAACTTGCTTTGTTTCATATGTTGAGGAAGCCTCAGCATAAGCCAAATGAGGTATGTGATCTGCCCAAACCTTTCAGGGTTTGAAAAACCTGTAAAAGTACCCTGTAAAAAATACCCAATAAAATAAAATAAAATAAAATAAAATTTTAAAAAACCCAAACCTCTGTAAAAATATAATAAAATAAAATAAAAATACCCTGTGAAAAAAAGTATACCTATGACATGGAAGCCAGTCTGTGCTGGTACACTGCATTTGAACAGCAGTCAGGTTGGTAAACTTGCATGTCCCAGAATTCCTGAGGCTGTCATGTATCTTGCTTTGCTGCTAAAAAGAATAAAAACAGTTCACAGCAATGTAAAGCAGATATGGGTGGGAATTTCACAAAGTAGGTCTTAAAAAATTCTATCTTTTGTATGACATACAGGTGAAACAAACAGTTTTGCTGGTTCATTTTCTAAGTTTAAAAAAATTAAATTTGGACATGATTAAATCCTTGTGAATCTTTACAAATATATGAGTTTTGATATGTAATTTTAGGGTTATTATAGGAAATAGTTTTCTTTTCCTCAGTTTTTTCTGTTCTTCCCTCATTTGTCACAGTGATTCCTGCATGGATTTGTTCTTTACAGGTGATTTCTGATCTCCGTAAGAGCTTGGATCTGTCATCGTGTGTTCTGCCCCTGCAGATTCACAGTTCCCAGAAGAAGATTAAAAGCCAAGTCCAGGCCAGGTACTTAAACAGGTTTACCTGATTCTCCAAGGGTAGGATAAGACAAGAGAACTTAAACTGTTCCTCTTCTGGTCTCTCTGGCACAACTGGCTTCATACATGAGCCTAATTTATCCTGTGGAAAGGCACAGACACCTTTATTCCTTCCTGTACTAATACAACACATTTGTCACTCCTTGTCCAGCCAGCTTCCCCTGCCATGGATGTAGTTCCTTTTGAGGCATCTGCCTCCATGTCTGCATAGGGATAAGCAACTTCATTTATCATAATGTTGCTACCAGTTTATCTGCTTTAAGTTCCCTCCAGTATTCCATTGATTCTGTGACCCCTGTTTCCACCCTCTTGTGAAACTCCCTATCCTTGCCAGAGCATTCCCTCTGGACAATGGCTGCTTTAAGTAACTGCTGTGACTGCTGGGCTGCCTTGCACCTTCTGTCACAGTATTTGCAGGGGCTGAGTCTCCTCCTTTCTGACGATTTGCAGTTCTTCCCTGAGCCAAGTAACCACCAGCCAGAATTGTGTCAAGCTACTTTTTGATGTGATCAAGTTAGCTGTGAGATTTCAGAAAGATGTCTCTGAAGCATGGATTAAGGTAAGATATATGCTTCAGTCCTTGTTTCCTTATTTATTTGAGTTCCTTGATTGAGCCTGAGCCTTTCTTGTAATCAAATGTGGTATTAAAAGACAAATGTTAGCCCTTCATTTTACTGATACAGATTTCATTCTGCAAGAGAAGAAAAATGTATTCTGAGCTATGTGAAGCCTTAAGGTGCTTGAAAATGTCCTGCTAGAAATCAATATCAGCTGGTATTAGGTTAAATTTATATTTAAATTGCATTTCATTGTAAACCATGAGGCTGTTTCTTGTCCTCAGTACCTCAGTTCCTTTCTCAAGCCTGATGTTACTTGAGAACATCCTTGTTCAAACTCAGTTTTCAGCTATTTTTTTGAATGCCTTCTGGATTATCTGTGGTTGGCAAGATCCAGTTTGCTGACTTTGATAGCTCTCCTGCAGTATAGGAGAGAAATCTGTGAGCAGGGTGTCACAGACTTTTGGTGTCTACCTTTTTTGATTTGGTTTCGGAATATAGTATTGTACTGTAGCCTAACAGCTTGCTTGGTTTCTTTTCCTCTCAGGCTATTGAGAACAGCACATCTGTGTCTGACCATAAGGTAATAGTTCTGCTCTGTAAATGTCCTCTTCACCTGGTTTCTTAAGGGCTTTCTTCATGGTTGTAGATTAAGAGGTTTTTGTAGTTGGAGCAGAAACTTGCCAGTGATGTTACATGGGTGGTTCTTTTGGTATTGGACTTGTTTCAAGTGTAGCAACCATCCATTTTCTTTGTAATCCTTGATTCATCCCTTCCTAATGTTAAGGGACAGGGTTATCCTGCTTTAATTCTGCCCTGTTGGACTCGTAAGGTTTTATTTCAGTTGTGACTCTTGGGACTTTTTGAACTCTTTTTTTCTTCTCAGTTTAGACTTCAAGTTTTGACTTGGAGTTATCTGGACTGTTTAATATTTCAGCATAATGAGTGGAGGTTATTTCCTCTAAAAGGTTCTGGATCTGATAGTTTTGCTGCTAATCCATTCCACAAACACCAGGAACAGGAAGCAAACTGAGAAGGTCTTGAGGAGCAAAATCCGACTGGGCTGCATGCCAGAACAGCTGATGCAGAATGCCTTCCAAAACCATTCAACGGTCAGTGCTGGTCCTGCTTGGGGACTCTCTCTTTTAGCTCTCAAAGATCTTGTCAGGTGATGATTTAGCTCTGTGCTGCATTATTTATAGCTTTCCAGTAATGTTCATGTACTTCTCTTTTATAATTTTTGGTCCAGATCAGTGTCCCAAGGCACATGTCCTCTGTTGTAACTGTCATGTGGTTTTTTGGAGTTGAGCTTTCCTCAGCATTGGATATGTTGAAAACAAGCAACAGTAATCTTGTCTTTCATGGTGTCTGTATTTCAGGTTATCAAAGACTTCTTCCCTTCAATCCTAGCCCTTGCTCAGACATTTCTGCACTCAGCACACCCAGCTGTGGTCTCCTTTGGCAGCTGCATGTACAAACAAGCTTTTGCAGCCTTTGACTCCTACTGCCAGCAGGTACAGTGTGATGGATGGCAGCTATTTTATTTGGGTTTGCACTTTGTTCTAGAGTGTGTGCTATGATCCTTTAGGGGACAGGGTTTCAGGCAGTTGGAAGCCTTTGGAGAGAGGTGTGTGCCAAAGAGTAGGCCAAGAAGAAGATGGGGAACAATCACAGCAAGATTGGTAGCAAGTGACTTCAAGCACAAAGATTGCTGTGATGCTGTGTAGTTGATTAACATAGTTCATATGAGCAGAGCAAGGCAGACATTTTTCTGTTGATATTTTACTGTGGTTCTTTTGGTGGCTGTTTCCTTAGGAGGTTGTGACTGCTTTGGTGACTCATGTGTGCGTTGGAAGTGAGACAGAACTGGACATTTCTCTGGATGTGCTCACGGATTTGGTGGTGCTGCACACGTCCCTGCTGATGCGCTATGCCACCTTTGTGAAGGTACCTGCATATCTGGCTTTATACTAGGTTTTGGGTCCCTTACACCACTTTGCCTCAGATCCAGAATAGGCCAATACTTCTCCAAAATGGAGGTGTTGGAAAATCTTGTACCTGTAAAGCTTTTCTGTCTGGAGAAAGGCAGTGATCAGGAGTGAAAGGTATCTGCTGTCTAAGTGTGCGCTGTAAGATAGGACTGTATGATTTTTTGACAGGGGAAATTGAGATAGACAATTCCCTTTAGCAGGACAATGCTTAAATTGCAGGCATAGAATGGTGCCTACAATGGAAGGAAAATGCTGTCTTTATTTACATGAGCTATTTCAAAACTTGGCAAAAAACTGCCCCCTTTGTGGACTGCGTGTTCTGTCTGTTGAAGGACTGACAGTACTTTAGCCAGTATTTGAATTTTAAGACAAAATTGCTTGCAGAGATGGGAAAAGACATGGCCTAAAATTTAAAAGAAGAAAGTACTCAGTGGGGAGAAAAAAAATGGGCTACTGAGTTCTAAGAATGATAAGCAGGGTCAGACCTGCCCAGTTGCCTATTTCCAAAAGTAGTAAAAGTGGAGATTGAGGGAAGAGCTAAACAGCAAGGCAAGCATGTAACAGTACTTTCCTTGAACACTCCCCCATCTGTGGTGGTTTGTGCCTTAAGGACAGCTTGTTTTTAAGAGCCCTTAAAGAGGGTGCTTGTGGCTATTTCTACACCTCTCTGGTATTTTGGTGGTCCCTGTGATTTAATTATACATTGTGGGAAAGCTGTATACTTTTTGCTGTTTAGTTGGTTGATTGTTAAATGAAAATTACTTGCTTAATTACTTGCTTGTCAGATACTTTGAATCCTGTGACCAAGCCTGTGATAGAAAATAGAGATCTGTCACTTGTCCTGAGAACTCCCAAAATGCTTATGGCAGCCACATTATTCTTCCTGTTCAGTCTCTGATAAAATGAACTCCCATCATTAAGGCCAGAGTAATCGTCTGGCATTTATGTTTATGTGAGTGTAGCTTTTTCATGCATGTACAAAAAAGGTAATTATCTTTCCTGAGGTTGACGATTAATGTGTTTTTGAGAATATAGAAAGGGATTCTTGATATTCTGAGCTAGTTTGTGGCTTCTCTTATAGGCCATTTTAGACTCTACACAGAAACTAAATCCATGCCAGATCCGCAAGCTTTTCTACATCCTCAGCACTTTAGCATTCAGCCAGAAGCAAGAAGGGAGCTACATTCAGGTAAGCAGAGACACAACAGAAACCCGTTCAGGCTGTGCCTTGGTTCTTCTGCCTGGTTAACTAAATACTGGTGTCATCTATGAACAGTGATTGATGTCAGGATATCCTTGAGCTTAAAATTCTCTTCTCCCCAGATGTCTGCAAACCAGCTTGTGGCTCTAGACTTTCCACCCTGGTATCAAGGGTTTATCACAGTGACTGTGCCTCTCATCTTTCCCAGAAGGGTCCCTTTCTCTTGCATGTCTAAGAAAGGCAGACATGTTAGACATGTTGTTGGAAGGGTACTGATGGTAGTCCCTTAATCTAACCTCCCAGTCAAAGTGGCACTGTCACCAGCATGGTGTCATGTTGATTGTTGCTTTGTCTAGCTGAGCCTTGAAGGCTGGCAAAAGTGTAAATTCAGCAGCCTCCTTGAGCATCTGTTTCTCCATTGCTTGGAAGCCTTCAGAAAGCACAGTTCAGCTTCTTCCCTGAGATGTTTGTATTGATTCAGTCCCTTAAATTCTGCACACCACAGACAACAAAGACTTTCTTGTTAGAAGAAGTGAACTTCACAGAGCAGTCTGCTGTGAAGTGGTAGATTTCACACCTCTTGTGCCTCTGGTTTAAACACGAGAAGCTGTCAAACCTGGTCTGTCTAAATCCACCTTCATCTTGCACAGGATACCTTGTGTGATTCAGTTGCAACATAACAATGGTGGTACTGGATACCTTTGTCTGCATTTCTGAATCCTTGAGCATAGCAGATAAAGAAATAATTCAAAGATATTTATTTCACAACAGAGACGTTAGGGTTTAAAATATTCCCATTCATAAAGTTCAGCTCTTAGAAATTAGGACTCTTTGTCTTTCTTTGAGTCCCTGTGTAGTTTGTAGTTGTAGGTATGTTTGCACATGCTAACTTGAGGCTATAAAAGAAAACTACTTTTCCTCTCCTTCTGATTGGTGTGTGCCATGTAAAAACAGCATGTCTATAGTCATTTTGTCCTTCCTACTCACCCTGTTAAATTGGAGCTCTTCACTGCCAAAATTCCCAGTTTTATGGCAGGTTTAGCTCCTTTCTGAACTAGGTTTCTCAGTGATTTCCCTGCCTCCCACCCTGAGTCTTATGTGTGATTTGTGAAAATTGCCTTGGCAACGCACAGTTTGATTTTGCAGCCCAGGACAACTTGGCATCAGGATGTTCTGCCTGTCACCCTCAGAAGTTGTGAAAAGAAGGGGAGGAGTGTCTAGAATTTATTTTGAGCTGAGAGTTTGTAACTGTGGAGAACAAAAGTTGGCAATTTGACTCTTACCCTCAGTGATACTGAAGACTCCAGGGGTAGGTCACCAAAGAAATCAGTATCCTGAGAACCAGCTTCCTCTTTGCCTCTCTGAGTGTTCTTCTAAGACGATGCCTCTTAGACATGAGGATCTCTGCAGGAAGATTAGGCATTTTTCCTTGCACTACACAGTTTGTCTGTGCACTTCACCACAAACTGCTCCATCCCTCAGCCTCCTGAAGTTGACAGTGTTTTGAAGTGTAGCTCTGCAGCTGCTGTTTGTGTGTGACAGGCTCTAAGACCATCTGCTATTTTTTTAACATACTCTTCTATTAATTATGGTTGAAACCTGGACCAACTACATGTTCTGTGTAGTAGTTGGAGCAAAGTCAAACCAAATTACTTTTAATGCTGTTTACAATCTTACTTGGAGTTGGGATCAGTATTTTCATAGTAAATGAAATGTCAGAATGTGCATTCCTTAAGCAAAGCTGTAATCCTAATAAACCATCCCTCTGTAGCCCTTGGAGATGACATTAAGTGAAGATGCCAATAGAACTATGAGTGATGCACACAAGTACCTCTGTGGTGACATGGTTTGTGTCTCTTTTCAGGATGATATGCACATGGTGATCAGGAAATGGCTCTCCAGCACGGTTCCCAACCACAAACAAATGGGGATTATTGGTGCAGTTTCCATGATAGGCAGCGTGGCATTAAAAAGGTGAGAGAAAATGTAGCAAAGATGAATATAATATGGCTTTCAGTTCAGGCCTGGAATGAAACAAAGACAGGAGGGCATTGCCTTTGAGTTCATGCACATCTTGGGCAATTCCAGGAACTTACAATTCTCTTCTGCATACTGTGGTGTTTGGTATTTCAGCCTGTGCAGTGCTGCTCACCTGCTGCTGGTCTCAAAGGCATCCCAAATTCCTTGTTAATGCCCATTTGTGGATCCCTCAACCACACTGCATGACCTGTTGCTTGGAAAACAATTGAACACTGGTGGACTGACTACAGATCAGCTTCTGACTCTAGGCTGAATAACCTGAGGTGCTCTGTGTTTGAATCCAGGGAAATCTAAAAGAGAAGAAGTCTCAAACAGCACCAAGTCTTTTCCTAATGTGTTCCAAAGAAATCTTTTTCATGTGTCATTCTCCAATTTCTGGAGAGAGAACCTTGTGTGTGTGATGGGTTTTGCTGAATCTTCAGTCTTGTTCCACAACAACAAAATTATCAATTGCTTCCAGGAATGAAGGAGATGCTGCTTCACTGGAGAGACCAGAGCTGAACAGTGAGCGTGATGGGCAGGTGAGTACCAAGAACGGGGCACTGCAGGACACTGGTCAGCAAGGAGGGGGGACTGGAAATGCAGTCTTAACTGAACTACTCTGTGGGTCTGGGAGTTGGCTTTCCTGAGCCTAGGATTGTTGTACATTGACTGCAGAGCCAAAAGTCTATTAAAGATGGTGTCCTGGTTTAGGGCAAATTTGGAAGAAAACCTGTGAATAGGGTCCCTCTGGGGAGCAAACCCAAACAGCCTTTCCCCCCAGCTGGTTTGGGAAAGAACCTCTTCAGAGAAAAGTGGTTATTTATTTAACAAAGTGCCCACAAGCACAAAGAATGAATAATATGAAACAATAAAACCTTTCATTGTTCTGAAATGAGATGGTAAATTCAGAAAGTCCTTGCCATGGGTGCAGCTCGGCTCTCTCGTTCTCTTATCAGTCCCAGTCCCTCCGGCGCTGCAGGAAATCCAGGCCCTGGTGGGCTGTAGGTGCCAGCTGTCCGGTGCTCCTCTGGGTTTTTCAGTCCAGAGCAGGTTTAAACAGTCCCAAGCAAAAGGAAAAAAAAAACAGTCCAGGGAACTTCTCTGCCCTAGCTAGCCAAAGCTAACTAAAAGCACAGGAGATCTCTGTGGCACAGTCCATCCGTGCTTCAGATGAAACCCTCCGGAGAAGGAATGCACAGGAGTCAGGCAGCTTTCTGCAAAACAAACTCGGGGCTTCTCCTTCTCCCCTGCTTCACTCTCAGAGCCAATCTTAAAGGCACAGAACTCAATATACAGCACAAACAGAACAGATGATTGGGGATACAATCATCATAAAGTCACCCCAGCACAGATGGCTTTGGAGAAACAAAGGTGCCTGCTGGTGTTGCCTCTGCTACATGAGAACAAGCAGCACTGCAGCCATTTAGTGAAAGATTTCCTCTTCTGTCCAGTTGTTATTTCAAAGGAAAGAAGCAGGATAATCTGCTTCAGTGAGCCAAAGGTGAGCATGGCCATCCTTTCAGCTTTGGTAGCTGTGCCTTTCAGGCCATCCAGAGAAAGTATTTCTGCTGCACATGATTGGCCTAGGAGCCTTTTTCCTTAGTTTCTGTTAAAGAATCTTCTCTGCTGGCACTCTGTTTAAGGGTGATCCTGGGCAGACTCTTTGTGTTATTTCATGGCAGAGGACACTAAAAGGCCCATGTTCCTTCTTAAATCTGTGTCTATTCAAGTATATTCACCATGGGTTGTTACTCTAGAGAGGAAGCTTTGAATATGCCTCACAATAAATTAATGTAGAAAGGACTGAAGGTAAAAGCTTGAATTGGATCCATTTACCTCACCCATTTCTTCACTGTTTTCTCTCCTTTTAGCTGTCTACCCTGCTGGACCTTGTGGGCTTCTGCTGTGAGCAAACACCAGAGGTCTTGGCTCTGTACTATGATGAATTTGCCAGTTTGATTGAGAAGCAGAAGGGCAATTTGGACTTGCAGCTCCTGGTACGTTGCAGAGCAATTTGAACTTAATCACTTACATGAATTCTTCAGAAAAAATCATGCTTTTCAAACATTGGTGAGATAGGGTCAATTTGAGGATTTCACTCCAGTGTGGGAACTTGTTTAGTCAGATACAAAATCCTCATTCAGTTCTCTTTGCTTTTTTTGATTGTGGCAGATTCCTCATTGTGCTTTAACAGCTTTTTTTGTTTGTGCAATTTTATATGACAACAGGGAAGCCTTTAAAAAGGAAATTAAGTGACATTTCAGAGCATGCTGTTCCTATTCATAGACAAAAGTAGAAGCTGAAAGAACCTTAAATTTAGTATTGAAATTGGTTTCTGGGTCAGACTATTAAGACTATCTGATCCCTAAGATTTTGGAAGGGCCACAATCATTAATGGTAATAAATAAATAAATGCTATTTATGGTGATAACAAGAGGTTTGTGAAGGTCACTGGACAGCCCTTTCTTCCTGCTGAGAACTCCTTTTACATATGGGCTGCTTTCCTCTTCCAGCCAGCTGCTCTGCCTCTCTGCATCTCTCTGGAACTTGTAGTCAAGCCCACATCCAAAGAGCAGGAAGAAATTTGTTGTGCACACTTAGCAATGTTTCCTGGTTCTGTCTCTGGAGGCAGCCCTTGGGTCTCCTTGCAGGTCTTGGGTCTTCATTACTGTGATGGTTTCAGGATACTTTTGCTTGGCCTTATCTTCTGCATCTTCCACTGCTGCTGCTGGAGCTTTCTTCATTGAGCCCCTTTGCTGAGCAAGTTTTTTTAAATTTTTTTATAGGACGAGTTTGGGAAGAGTTTGGTGGAGGATTTTCCCAGTGACTTTGTGGTAGATCTCAGCCCCACAGTGCATGGGTATGTTAATCACAAATAAAGCACTGGTAGTGTTTCTGTCACTGAGAACTGAGGTTGCAAATGAGAACATGTCTGTCTTTCCTTGCAGTTCGTTCTTGTTCCCAGTGAAGTCCTTGTACAATCTGGATGAAGATCAAAGTCAGGGAGCAATTGCCATTAACCTCTTGCCATTGGTGTCACAGAGTGAGCTTGGCAGGGTCACTGCTGGAGCAAGTAACCAAAGTAAAAGGTATTTGACACTTACTGTGGGATAGCTGCACAGGTAGTGTTTGCATTTGTGCACTTCAGGTGCCTGATAAGGAGCTGGTCAGAGAATTTGCCAGTTTTCAGTGTTCTTCTCCTTTTTCTGATGTTAAAGAAACTCAGGTCTAGAAGCATAATCTGGTTGGGAGCTGGCAATCTGTTCTGGCTTGGGCTGCTTAGGTGATCTTGGGTGAGTCACGATGGTAGACAGTGCTAAGCCCACAAACATGAGGCCAAAAATGAAATTCAACTGAAAAATCAGGACATTGTCTTTGGCAAATGGAACAGGAAGCCCGTAAGGTATAAAAATCTCTTAAGTAAACAGGAGGACACCAAAGTTAAAAAAATCATAAAAGTCAGAGACTTGTTAAGGTTATAAAAGGCTCTTCTTTTTTTTTTACATTCACATAATTTTTAATTTATTGTCATAAGATGTTGAGATTTTAGTTGTTCTTTAAAAAAGACATGATCATTTTAAAATGAGAGAAAATATAGCTACTTTGCATGCATCTATGGAAAAATGGTAATTTTTGTCACTCAGAATTGGAGCAGTGGCACACTGTGAAACATTGAAGGAGGTTTTCTCTACTGCTTATAACTGTTGTGCACAATTTCTTACAGTTCCTTCTGAATTACTCAACTTTGATTTCCACCAGAAGTAAATCTGACCCTGTTTTTGGTTCTTTGTAGCCATTTTTCTGCCCTTACATGCTTTTCCAGAAAACTGGTAATCACCAGTTATTAATTTGTGGGAGTTTTTTTCTAACCCACATGGTGCATTTCTGCTCTCTGTTGCTGGGATTTGCAAGAAGCAAAATAGAAGGCATAGGCAAGGTGGCCTGGGAAGGACACAGGACATAATGGAAAAGTGATGGGCATTCTGGAGATATATAAAACATAAGATCCACTCCCCTTCTTTTTTCCCCCCAGAGCAGTGTCACCCATGTGTCTGTCACCCTGTTTCCGGTTGCTGAGGCTCTATACTGCAGAACAAAACAGTGGAAGCCTGGAGGAGATTGATGCCTTACTAGGTATGGGAAATGGATTTTTTATAGAGCTTGGCTGTCTGCCTCGTTCCTGTGCCAGATCTGCACAGATTTCCTCCAGCTGCAGGAGTTGTGCATTTTGTGAAGGAGGCTGAGATGCTCTGTGCCCACAAAGTGGAAGGGAGGCTGGGGAGACAGTTGTTCTGTCTGGGGATGGAGTGGCTGATGGGCCTTACTCCAAACAGCCACTGGAACTGATTCAGGCTTTGGTAAGAGGCTTGGGCAGTGCAAAGACCAGAGCATAGGTAGCAACAGTCCAACTTTTCTTGCTCTTTGCCAGGTTGTCCCCTGTACCTGACTGACCTGGAGGTTGAAGGGAAGCTGGACTCTCTGTCCAAGCAGGAGCGTGAATTTCTGTGCTCACTCCTGTTCTATGCTCTCAACTGGTTTCGTGAAGTGAGTAGAGCCTTGTCTGCAGGTTCTGGAGTGGAGGGATGAGGGAACCCTAGGAGAGCAGAGGTTGGTCAGCCAGGAGAGGGGAAGCTGGAGGGGAGGGAATATTGTGGTCTTTTACTGTGGTCTTTGTTACCTAATAGAAGGGTTGTGCTCCACTTCAGAGAGGCTGTAGAATTTCCTTTCTTGGGGATGCTCTGTACTCTCTGTTCTATAGCTCTGTGAGCTGAAGGGTAAAATGCAGTGCCTTCAAGGAGATTTGGACAATGTATTGGCTAACATCAGTGGTCAGTGGGATTTTTTCCTGCTGGGGTTATTCTGATAACATGAAAATGGCACAGATTATGTGCAATTCCACATTCCCAGTCCTGCTCTTCTCCCAGGACTGCCTCTTTCCTGGCAGACCTGGGAAGTGCCAAGTGGTCTTCAGAGCCACAGGTATCATAGAACCTGACAATGTGTTGTGTGCTAATTCCTCTTGTTCAATTAATATTGTATCTATAGGTGCTGTCCTATTGCTTCTTATAGATTGCATCAATTGTATCCATGTTCTTAAGGACTTCTGAAGTGCTTTGTTCATGCAGTCTGAACCTGGTCACACTGGCTACTTGTGCTGTGTTATGTATTTATTCAGGACTTGAGAATGTTATTCAGAAAAGTAGAAGTAGCAAAGTGGGTACAAATCTCCCTAATTCAGTGATCTTGGTTTGTATCTTTAGGTTGTAAATGCCTTTTGCCAGCAACAGGATGCTGAGATGAAGGGGAAAGTTTTAAGTCGATTACAGAACATCACAGAGCTGCAGAATGTGCTGGGAAAATGCTTGGCAGGTGAGTATGAAACATTTGTACATTCTGGGCCTGTACCAGCTGTGAAGGGAAAGGGGTTGCCTTAGACATCAATGGAAGAGGCAAACAGTAACACATACTGCAGTTTTACAGTGGCAGTTTTATAGTTTTAAAAGTTTGTCTGTGGACAGCTATAATTTTCAATTTGTCCAAATCCAAACTGCCCTTCATAATCATTTCCTCAGTGAGGAGCACACAAATTACACACTCTAGAGTCATAAGCACACAAACCTTTGCAGATCCCCCAAGTACTGACACACCTTGTCCATCTCCCAGTGTCCTGCCCAGATCCCAGGCACTCTGCTCTGCTTCACTGCTCCCCTACTCACTGCAATTCCAGCTCACTGCTCATTAGCAGATACACAAATTCTTACACTTATGTCACAGACTCCACACTTTCACCAGGACAGTGGAATTCATGATACATCCTTTAGATATGTATCTGGCGTGTATGTTGTCATTCAGAAGGTGAATTAACCCAATCTCTACATTTTGGCTCTTTCAGCAACTCCTGGCTATGTCCCACCACCAGCTACTTTTGACTCTGAGGCCCCGGAGGCCATACCATCCATTAATGCTGCTGGTCCAGGCAGGAAAAGGAGTGGTAAAGAAAATTTTAAATGTTTAAGCAAACAGATGTGATGGGGGTTGACTGGCAGATTGCACTGCAGCCATTGCACTTGTGTTTGCCTAAAGAATTAAATTCTTGGCAAAGTCTATCTAGCTGGAAATTTTACCTCATTAACTCCTGTTGCAGCTGAAGTGGAGATGGAAAAACATCCTACACCAAACAGGTGTTGGATACTCTGTCTCCTTGGGAAAGCTGATGCATAGCATTTAATAGTGAAAATCCAGGGCTTTCATTAATTGCTTTCACATGCCAAAGTACTTTCTGCAGCAGTAAGTTCTATTTTTGATGGGTTTGTGGCATCAGCTGGTACTGAATCTGTGGCTTGAGCTGTCTTGCAAACCCCTGAGCTTTAGGTTGTATGTAAATAATGTCCTGGGAACCTTGCCATGGCTCTGCTGCACAAGGAAATCTTTCCTTCATCCTTACCCATTGCCAGCTCCTACAGAGAAGACACAGAGCTTGCCTCTCAGTTTTCAAGCTGAATCAGATTTGCTTTGTTCTTCCTGTCTCTAGTTCTGTTTCTAGATTAGATATGTATTTCTAGTTTAGATTAGCATTTCCTAGGAACATGTATGCCTTAAGCCAAAGTGGACAAAAATTCACATTCCTTTCAATGAGAGCAACTAGAGAAGGCCACAGATCAGAATACCTTTCCCTCCTGTGCCAAACCCATTGTGCAGAGTCTGGGCCTGTCATGCAGGAGTGTGTTGGAGGCAGAAGGAAAGTTTTGACTGTTCTTCAGACAAGAGGAGGATCTGTCACTTTAGTGATAGTGTTTAGATAGTGCATTTTGAAGGAGTACTTCCTCTATGGACCTGTGCTCCATGCTTTCTTAGTGCTGATTAAAGTCCAGCCTGTGCTGCCTGGTGCTGAGCAGTGTGTAGCCTTTGATTCTGAAGTTGCTTTTGTGTTTAAGGAAGGAAAAAGAAAGCTGATGGCAGCAAAGCTGGCTCTGCAGACCGTTCTCAAGCAGATGACAGTTCTGAGGGAAACCAGCCTGATACTGAGGTCTCTGAGCTGGACAAGGTAGGTGTGCAGCCCTGGGGACTCACCAGGGAGACAGAACAGGGAAGATGCCATAGAAGCATAAACAAAAGCTCCGAGAGAGGGGTTGTTCATTCCAAAGTTAATCACAGTCAGTGGTTCAGTTCTGCTTTCTGGCACCTGCCTCCCATCAGAATTTTGTAAACTGTCCCTGCAGAGGCCACTCTCCTGCAATTTCCTTTTCAGACTGCTGCTGAGAGAGAGGCAGGAAATCCTCTGGCACAGCTGCAGAGCTATCGTCCGTACTTCCGAGAGCTGGACCTGGAGGTGTTCACTGTGCTGCATTGTGGGTTGCTCACAAAGTCTGTCCTGGACACAGAGATGCACACAGAGGTAAGTGGGACAGCCTGAAAGCCACCCTGCTGAGCCTTTGTGCAATGGCCTCTCTCAGAGGCTTTGCTCCTCTTTGTTCCACTGAAGTGCACAACAGGTTGGTGTTAAGATGTGTTGGTCCAGGGCTGGGAGCTGGGGACCAGGAGAGCATTTGTCCCAGGAGAGCATTCAAGGCACTGAGAAAAAGAGGACTATCCTGAGGAGAGCAGACATGTAATGTAGTAATGTTAAAAACAAACTAATGTAAATATTGCATGAAAGGTGACAGATACTGTATAACATGTATAGACCTAATGGAAAGAAAGGGGCTTTAATATTGAGCACAGGTGAGATATAGGGTGCTAAATACACTAAGTATTGCCTGTCAAAAAGAACCTATGACATAAAGTAAAGCCTGTATTGCAAAAACTCAAGTGTCTCAAGGTATCAGATCACAAACAGCACAAATGTGGGACTGGAGTCATGGAGGTGCTCTTATTGAGCAGGGTACTGTGTATCATCTGGGAGCTTGTAAAAACTGCCTTGCTATGGCTGTGGAAAATAGAAGTGCTTAATTTTGTTACCCTCTTTGTAGGCAGGCTGACTCCATCTGGAGTCTCATTTTGTTAGGCTACAGTAAATGCATAAAATGTGAAAAGGCCATGGCAGGCTGGAGCACAGCCTGGTCTGCCCTTGCAGGCAGCTGTCTCTGTGCATGCAGGTCTCAGGCCAACTGGAAGACTGTTTGACAAGTTTCTTGGGCCATGTGGCATTATTTCAAAATACTTCCTGACTGTTACTCAGTTGGTGAATTTTGTGACTCTCTGGGCTTCAACCTCTTTTTTTATCTTTAGGAGCTTATTTTCAATGTCCATGTCTATAAATCTGGCATTCTCAGTTGTTAAGTTGCACTGACATTACCTCAGCTGTTTGGAGGATGGCTTCATGCTTTGAGTAACCAGACCCAATGCCCCATAGCTGCCATGGGGAGCCATAAAACCAAGCATCTACCAAATAAGTCCATCCTGAGGTTAACTAGTTCAGGAGTCATAAATGGAAACAGAGAGGGTAAACTGGAGCTTCAAGGCACATTTACATCTGGGTCCTGGGACTGACTGTTCCTTTCATTGCAGGCTCGTGAGGTTGTGCAGCTGGGGCCTGCTGAGCTTTGCTTCCTTCTGGATGACCTGTGCTGGAAGCTGGAACATGTGCTGCCCTCTGGCTCCACAAGGAGGGTGCCCTTTCCAAAGGCAAGAACAGCAGCAGGCCTGGGCTGGGGCAGAGCACATCAGGGGCTTCCAGGCCTTTCCTCAGAAATGTTTTTCAGATTTACTTTCACTTGTTAGTTAAATGGAAGTGTGACACCCAGCTGTGTGCCAGAGCAGCACCTGCTCTTTCAAAAGACTTGTGTACGCTGCTCTTGCTGAAGTGTTTGCAGCATCTGGTTCTCTGCATGTCTCAGGAAAGGGAATTTAACTGAGAGAGTCTTGTAGCCTCAAAACTCAAGTGACCCTTTTCCTAGCCCTCCCTGGGGAGACTGGCTGTGCTGTTCAAAGTTAGCCAGGCCAGATGGCTGCAGCAGCCAGCAGAAGCTGCTGCACCCATGTTTCTGTTTTTTCTGCATTAGAAACCTCCCTGAGTGCAGGGATTTCTTGCTGATGCCTTCAAGAGGAAAGTAAATGCATGTGCCACTGCATTAAACTGAGAATGCACTGTAACTGGATGGGGTCCTCATATTCACTGTTCTTTCTCCTTGTCTTTCTACCAATCTTAATTCCCACATACAGAGACTGTCTTCTCTTAGTGTTTGAGTAAAGTGTTGGATTCTCTATCTTAAAGGTTTTTTCCAGCCTAAATGATTCTATAAGAAACTTGTGTGTCACATCAGTTTTCTCCTTTTAGTCAACTGTTATCCACTTGTCTGAGCTGGTGGTGCTTGTTCAGCAGAAGCTAACTTTCCTACCCTGTATGGCATCAGGAATTGCACTGCTTGGCAGCAGTCTAAGATGTAGCAATTGAAGTTATTCTGAAGAGAAGCTAATGAAGCAACTTTAATCTTTTGGGTTTCCTGCAGGAAAGAGGCAACAAGGATGTTGGCTTTTCCCATCTGTGTCAGAGATCTCCCAAGGAAGTTGCTATGTGTGTGATTGATCTACTCAAGCCACTGTGTAAGCACATGGAGAATATGCATAACTACTTCCAGGTCAGTGGAAAGCAATTTTGACCAAAAAACACCTCAAATTTTGTCTCCTGTAAAGATACTTTTCATTTTGTTTAGGGGAAAAAGAGTAATTTTGTTTTCTTCAGGTTCTTTAAACATGAAATTCATAGAAATGGATTCTTGTGCCATTATATTTGCTTGGAATAGTGTTTAATGACTTATTTGTTCTGTATTAAAGGCAGCTGTACAAAATCAGGATGCAGAAGATGAACCAGGAGTGAAGATCCAGGAGCACCAGCTGATGTCCTCTTGCTACCAGCTGCTGTTACTGACTTTTCGCTCCTTATTTGCTTGGTGAGTTTAAAAGAAAAGTCCACAGTTGTAGCCATTCATTGCTTCTTGTTTCTTTTCTTTAAAGTGTTTGCACCCTGCCAAAGGCCTGTCAGCCATGAAAAACAACCCACTGCAGGGGGTGGAGGCTTCTAAGCACTTCCTAGTTAAGCCTAAGTTAGGCTTCATTGCCTGATTCTGAGCTGTGCTAAAGCTGTAGGTGATGAAGCCCTGAACTGGGTAGAATTCAATCAATGGGCTTTTGAGTCCAGATAAGCATAAGAGGAGTACTGGCACACCTAGCTATGCAATTTCCAGTCTGCCTAGGGATCTTGGAATTTCTTACCCATCCTTTCCCATTTCTTTCCACTCATGCTTTGCTAAACTCTTTGCTAAGTTGGACTAATTTATGTCCAATGCTTGTGCAGCCTGCAGACTTCTGCATCTGCTAATATAATCCAGGATAGTATCATAAAAGTTTCTTTCTAAACCTCAATTTAGATTTGCATGTGGAAAGCATTTTACTTTTGTTGTACTTCATAAACAGTAGTAACTGCACAAAAAGGGAGGTCTGAGGTCTGCCTCCTGTTGACCTCTACTGGAGCCTCATGGCCCCTGATCCACTCTTGACCGTTCTCAGATTTGTCATTTCCTCTTTAGCCAGTGTGAATGTTGATTGTTCCTGAATCCACCTATCTTGTAAATCAAAGAACCTGGTCAGTTTTATACCAGACAACTCAAGATCAGTTTTGCTGTTCAGCATAAAATCTGTTTTGCTGTAAGTCAGCAAAATTGGGGTGAGCTGTCCAGCCACTAAAATTCAACCACCAAATTACAGCTCTTTTTACATTTGTTTGGTCAAGACCTCTTATATTACCAATTGTTAGTTAACTAGTATGGTTCAGGTGCACTTCAGCATTACCATTATCAAGTCCACCTGTTCAGTCTATAGAATTGGAACGTGGATGTTTGACTATTTCTGGCATACATCACAGACATTGGGAGTTCAGAGAAATAATGAAGATCTCCAGAGTTTTCCCTCTGTTAGGCTCCTACCTGTTGTTCAGGAGGAGACCACCCATGATCACTGATGATGATTTGCACAGCAACTGCCATTATACATCCTTTGTTTTAGGTCCACATAGCATTAGCTTAGTATATATGGACCTCCACTTAGGGGAAATGGCCTCTCACCAAGCTAGATCTGCAGTCTAACTGAAAAGTTAATACTGTTTGTGCTCAATGCTTTCCATTCCCATTGAGTTTTCAATTTTTTGTGTGCCTTTATAACTTTCATATTGCAGGATTTGTCTTGAGTATACAGCTTCTCTATTTTTCATCTTGCCAAATAGGCTTAGATATGCATTTGCATTTGATACCTCTCCTATTCTGATGATGAACTGAATTTTTTCCCCCTCAGGAATGGTTTTTCTCAGCATGAAAATAGTGGCTTGCTGAGGTCAGCTCTCCAGGTGCTTGCAGACAGGCTAAAGCCAGGAGAGACAGAATTTCTTCTTCTTGAGGAACTGATAAGGTAGAATCTATATTTCACAAGGTTTGAAATGAACAAATTTCAGGGATTTTTCCCTGTTTTGTGTGGGTATTATGGGTAACTGTGTGTTTGGGAGCTCTCATAGAGACTACACTCACTTCAAACAGTACTTTGTATCTAATTGAATGGCAGTGTAGTCAAACCTCATTAAGAGAGTAAAAAATGTAAAATATGCATGAATATGTGGATCTCATTTGTTTGTATGCTATTTGAGAAAAGGAGATTAGGAGGATTCACAGAAGGAATGACTATGTTCTGGAGAGTTAAAATGCTTACAGGTACATTAGGCAAAAGGCAGTATATAAAGCTGCTGCTAGACTCTAAGTGGCTGAGGCTTGATAAAATTTTCTCAGTGACTTAATTCCTATGTGTTAGTGGCTGATCACCCCTTCTTCAGCAGGGCACTGCCAGAAACAAAACACTGGGATATGGAGACCTTGGATCTGAGATAGTCTAAGGCTTCCTTTCTGTTTATGTGTGTCTGAGACATTACCCTGTCTGCACTGTTTTTACCTTTTCCCTTTCCTGTCATCCCCAGTGAGAGTTTTCAGTACCTCCTGAATTTCCAGCAGAGTGTTCCCAGCTTCCAGTGTGCCTATATCCTCACTCAGCTCCTGATTGCCATCACTGAGAAACCCATATCTGGCTGGAAGAAGGACAAAATGGGTAATGTGTGAAGAGTCACTCATCTCAGATGAGTTTTTGTGTGGGCTTTTGGCTTTTAAGGGAGATATTTCCCTTTCACATATTGGTAATCTTATTGGATGAACAGTCCTAGCCATTAATAAAGGGAGCAGCAGTAAATATATTGGACCCTCTTTGGTATTTGTTCTGCTGTGCCTCAGTCACATGCAGACAGGCAGACCTCCAGTTCTCTCAGCTGGTGTTTTTAAAAAACAGAGCTTCACAACTTTTAGGAGTTCTAAGCTTGAGCCTGCTGTTCAGTACTGGTACCAGTTTAATCACTGGTTATGGAGGTGAGTGATCATAGACTTGATCTGATGTAACTTCCTACTGTAAGTACAGATGTCTGTGACAGCTTGTTTCCAAAATTTATGGAAATGAACTGCAAATACAGCTGTTACTCCAGGGCAGAGAGAGGAAATCCTGTAAATTCTTAACCCCATACAACAAATGTTTTCAATTAAGAAAGCTTCTCTCATGGATTAGGACCCATTATGTAGGACAAACAGCAGATAGGGGACAGACATGGTTGCAGGGAATAAACAAGAAAACTACTCGACCTTCACTTCAGCACACACTGAAATAAAGACTCCAGACAGTTGCCTCTCTCAGCCATTACTTGTCATACTAAAACACCTCTAGAATTTGTCCTTCTACAATCTCCAAAGCCACACCTAATTGTAAGTTCCCTCCTTAAAGACAATTTTACTATTTTAAACAGTCCCACGTTGGGAGAACAACTGACTGTGGCAGGCAATAACCTATTTTAACTAATCTTTTCCTGGTTTTAAATAATTCTGCAAGAGACAAGCAGGTTTGTTAGCAGTTTTGATTTCAGAAATCTGTAGACTTTAAACTTGTCTGTTCACATTTATTATTATAGTGCTGTGGCCAAAAGGTCAAGTCACTTGTTATTGGAATTCCATTTCTGGAAATGGATACCCTAAGGGTTGCATATGGCCTAATTAAAAACAAATAGATGCCCACTGTAGGAGCTACCAAACAAATAAGGTTTAACTTAAGTTTGTCAGAAGTGGCCAGAGTCACATGGTTCTGATGTGAACAGCTATTCCAGACCAGGAACACGCTAGACGTGCAAATGCTTTGTTATCATGATATATGTCCTTGTGGCCTTGCAGCTGTATAGGGAAAATGCATTCTGACTTAGACAGTTCAGGCACATGATACAGTGATATTGTGATCTTCCAAAAAATCATTTGAACACGCTGCTTTTATATGGAAGAAGGAATTTTTTTTATTATTCTTTCACTAAGTTATCCCTTATGTTTCCCAGCTTCTCTAGCCAAGCAGTTCCTGTGCCAGTCCTGGGTGAAGCCCAGTGGAGACCGAGAGAAGGGCAGCCAGTTCAACAGTGCCCTGCACACCCTGCTCTGGTAAGGCTCAAGCCATTCCCTTAGGCACACCAAGACACTTTTTTTTAGTGATTACTGTTGCTGCAGAGGAATGGCCCCTCTGAATCAATGGCCCCTCATGCTTGCACAGCTTGCAAAGCCTTGTTTCGACTGTTTCTAAAGCACAGTTTCTTTCTTGGTTTGAAGTGTGAGGTGCAGCTGAGCACCTTTCCTCATCAGGTCCTCTGTCACTTGTGTCAGGAAGTTCTCATCAATGCCCTCCAGGACACTCCTGGATTGTTTATGCCCTGCTGGGCTGTCCTTCCAGCAGGTGTCACAGTGGTTAATCTGCCATGAGGGTCAGGGCCTGCAACATGGGGTACTCCTGCCTATCTGCAGAAGGCTTTGTTGGCTGGTTCCTGACCCAGGTGGCCTATAGCAGACAGCCAATTCAATGTCATCCATACTGACTGGGTGTTCTCTCTCATAAAGGGCAATTCCATCTCATCCTCTGCCCAGCCTGTCCTTCCAAACTACTAGAATGAGGGAATACTGAATCCATGTGTGTTTCAGAACATGGTAGCTTTTAATGACATCACTGTGACAGTTCTTAGTGCCTTGGGTTTCCTGCATGTGATTGCCTTTGGCAGGAAGAGCTTGACAGTTTTAGGCCACATATTTCAGGTAGGGCAGTGTTGAAGGCCTCGTTGTGTCATTCTGCCATGGCATCTACTGATCAGCTATGTTGGTTTTGGATTTAGTGTCTACCTGGAGCACACAGATAACATCCTGAAAGCCATAGAGGAAATCTCCAGTGTTGGTGTTCCTGAACTGATGAACTCTGCCAAAGATGGATGTTCTTCTACTTATCCTACCCTAAGCAGGTAATTGTAGCAATAGAAACTTGGAATTCTATGATATGCATAATGATAATTTCTGCTTTTAAATATTTAGTTTTCTTATTTTGTGACCTATTGTGATTTCATGTTGGTACTGTGGTGGCTACTCTGGACACCTGTAAACACTGTTTTGGCACTATGCAACAGGTAGCATGTGGTAGCTTTATGCCAAAGTGGAATGTCCTGTGCTTAACATGATGTTGAGTTTATTGCTGTGAGCCCTTTTAACTGCAGAATGAACTGCTGTCTGTCATCAGGTGTGTTGTCTCTGTGCTGCTGTGTTGGTGTAAAGCACTCCAAAAGGCAGCCTCAGAGGCCTGGGGTGGCTGCAGGCAATCTCAGCTGGTGTGCAGTGTGCAAAAAGACACTCGGGGTGCTTTTGCCCCGGCATAGGAATTTGGAAGCACGGATGAAGAAAGTTCCTGCACTCTGAAACTTCCAAAATCATCTTATGCTGAGAGCTGAAAGCCTTTCACTGTGCACCCCTACAGCTGCAAGGAAGTGGTGGTGTCCCAGTGTCATTCACACTAGGGAAGTGCTAGTGACTTCCCAGGATTCTCCATCTGTCTGGGCAATTGGGCTGGGCTAGACTTGTTCAGGAGTCCTAGGGCCAATCTCCTGTGATTTCCTACTGAGGAGGATGTCCAGCTGGGCAACCTTTGAGTTTTCCACATCATTCTGGTGACAAACAGCCTATCAAAATGCTCAGAGCTGACTTTGAGTTTTTTCATTTTCTCCATAGGCAGACATTCCCAGTTTTCTTCAGAGTAATGATGGCTCAGCTGGAGAGTTCAGTGAAAACCATCCCAGCTGGAAAACCATCAGACTCAAGTGAGGTAGGAAAATGAATACACTGGACTCTGTAAGGGGAAGAAAACTTAACTTAAACTAGACACTACAATCAAGATGTATAAATTGGAAAGGAATTCACTTCTGAACTTTGTCTAGGAAATACAGTCAGACACCTTCATTCATCAATGTATATCAGCATTGATATGCAGGGTAACATATAAGTAACATCTTTTTTTCCTGATTAGCACCATGTCAAAAATCTAGTAAATCCAGCAGAAGCTGCAACCAGAAAATAGGCATTAATCAGAAAAATACTAAACTGTGCAGTTGGTCTGCACACCTGTGTGGGAGCACAACATTATTTTGCAACCAAGACCTGCTCTGAGAGCAAGGAAGCGAGTTAACTCCTAGCACTTAAAGCCACTGATCAGGCTGGAATTGCCATGGAGTGTTTCTGCTGTGATAAATATCCAGCAAGGTGAGAGGAAATGCACCATCTTGGGTTACTGTCCCCTTGCATGCCATAGGTGCAACTGGAGAAGCTGCTGCACTGGAACATCGCTGTGCGGAATTTCCACATCCTCATTAACCTGGTCAAGGTGAGGTTCTGGTTGTTTTTCTGCTCTACCTCCAAATTCCCAGTAAAGCCTGGTGGTCATAAGGCCCAGGCTCAGGAGCACCAGGGAAAAACGTGAAGTGTGACTGACTAGTGGAACAACCTGGAGGTGATAATTAAAGCCAGTTACAGTCTGTGCCCAGTCCCACTGGATGAAATATCCCCTTCTGTCAGTTTTGGAGCTGGTTCATTCAGTGTCTCTGAGTGTGATGCTGTTTGGGCTAGAAGATGATGGGTACAGCTCCACTTTTCTCCTTGCTTAGGTTGATCACTACTGTTTATTTTAACATATCTGAAGTGATAATTGGCAAGCCCAATTGGTTTTTCTATGCAGCAGCATTCACTGGAGCCCTACCTGTGCTCCAGATGCCTTTGGAGAGCACAAAGGGTAGAGCTGGACCACTTAGTTCAGTTCTCTCCATAGTTCAGTTTACTCCAGGAGCACCAGGGTTACCTTCATATTATTTTGCCCATCTCAGTTTTGCTTTGTCTATTATGTGATTATTTGCCCATCAGCAGGGCTTGGGTCTCTTAGGTCCCAAACTTTAAAGAACTTTAGACTCATTGAGATAATTTTGTGCCATCTGCACCTTAGATCACTAAACAGCCATCCTGCCAAGGGCTTCCACCTGAGAGCCACTACAGTTCATGTGCTTATGTGGTGTTCCTGCTGAAACTTGAGAATGGATGTTGCCTTAGAGCAGGATTCACACATTCACAGGGGTGTGCCACGAAGGGCTGGTTTTAATTGGGTGCTGTGCTTACATAGGTTTTCTTTAGACTTGTGGACTCATCTGACTTTTTTTTCCTCTTGTCCATGTAGGTGTTTGACAGCAGGCCTGTACTCAACATCTGCCTGAAGGTAAGCAAAAGTTCAAGATAACTGAAGAGAGCAGTCTGAGTACCAGCTTTCTTGAATCATTGCCTCTAGTGCAGTAGAGTGGGTACTGCATTCTCTGCAAGAAGCAGATACTGTGCTCCTTATACCTTGCTATACATACATATGTATAGTGATTCTAACATTTTGCATTTAGTTCAGTTTTATTCCCAGATGCCTGGTGGATAGAAGCAGGGATGTGTACAGTGATGAGACCATGTCCTTCTAGCCTCTCTTTGCAGTGATTAAAATGGGACCTTTTACTGATCCTGTATATTCTAGCACAGCCTTCACATGAATATAATCTTTTTTTAAGCAAGAACAGTCTCGGGGGTAGCTTGAAAGATTATATCATTATCTCATCTGACTTTGTGGTGGTTCTTTAAAAAAGAGTTTAAATTTGCTTTCTGATACATTTATCTCTCTTTTGTAGTACGGCCGCCTCTTTGTAGAAGCATTTCTGAAGCTTGCCATGCCTCTCCTGGACCACAGCTTTAAAAAGCACACGGTAATCCTGGGGACACAAGTGGCTGCCGCCAGTTTGGGAATCATGACTGATACTTCCTGCACACACACATCTTACCTGTGTCCCATAATCCTTTGAAAAGATTGCTAGGAATAAGGCTGTTTCAATATTCTTATTTCCCTATGGAAAATTCCTTTTAGAATGATTTGCTGGTCTGCTTATTTATTGCAGGACGATGTGCAGAGTTTACTGAAAACATTGCAGCTGAGCACCAGACAACTTCATCACATGTGTGGTCATTCCAAGGTAAGATAAGTTCCAATTGCAGCACAAACTCCTGTCCTAAGGATGGTATTATTTCCCTTCCACTGCTTTTCTAGGGCATTGGCAGGTTCTACTTGCATGCTTCCAGCAGTATCTGTGCAAGCAAAAACTCTGAGAGAAGGTGAAATAGATTTGTTTAATGGCCCAAAAGTTGAAGCATTTATTCTGGAAGTGGCTGACTTGGATGTTAGGTCAGGTTGGCATAATATTTTTTAGCACAGAGGTTCTGGACATCTTTGGTTGTTGGCATCTGCAAGGGGATGGTTCTGAGGACAAAGGCTAAGACACAGACCTTAGAGACCTTGAACAAAGTACAGATGCCAGATTGATAATACAGGAGAGAAGCTTTGCCAAAGATGAACAGCCTTGTGAGTCAGAAGAATCAGCAACAGGAGGTGGATGGGGAAAAACCCTGATCAAAGTCCTCTTGAGGTGACTTTTATGTTGTTATCTTGGTAAGAGCAAAGGGAGAAGGAGGATAACAGTCTGTCTGTCTCTGTGGGAGACTTGGGGCAGGAAGGAAGGAGACGATTAGAACTTTGCTTACAGTGTGGAGAGACAGTGCTTGTTGAAAGAGAGAATCACACAGGAGGAGACAGAACTTCATGTGTGCTGCTTTGTTCCTGACTCCTAAGAGGTTCATGAACACTTTGTCCAAGAAGGGAGCTTTGCCAAAGTAGTTGAAGGGAGAAAGCCAGCTACCAGCATGGCTCCCAAGCCAGATTTGCTACCCATTTAGGCCAGAGCTGGCATCAGGAGCATATTTAGCTGAAGATCAGGACATGCTGTTGCAGCTCTCAGCACAGGGTGAGAATTGGAAGCTGACACAAACCCTGACAATGCTAAAGAGTCCTTCTCACGTTTGAAAGTGAAATCCTCATGCCTGCTTTAAAGTCACAATTCACCTCGTAAGCAGGATAGCAGCATTGCAGCTTTCCATGTTATGTTTGTCTTTGGTGCTGTGTTCCATGGTCCCTGTTAGCACAGAGCTGCAATTAATGAACACCTGTGTTCTATCACTTCTCTGGTACAGGTCTTTGTGCCAAATCATTTTGCAAGAATGAGAAGGCAGAAACTGAATCTGGGGCAAGTAAATGTACACAATGAATGCTCCATACTTGTTTGAAGGGGAGTTAACACCAAAATTTGTTAAACCAACCTTGATTTCACTTTCATACAAACCTCAGGAATGCTGGCTAACCCACTGTGCAGTGTGACCTAAGATTTGTCACTCTCCCTCAATACAAGTGTCTTTAAAGAGCATTACACAGCAGACAATAGCAATCAGCTTCACCTGCATTTCCAAAGTATTTGTCATTTCCCCTTTCACACCAAGCCTCTTTTCTCTTTACATCTCTAACCCTGGGCATGTGGACGGTTTCTGGAGACAGATTTTTGCCAGTGCTGTACTTTGTTGAGTCTCCAAACTGCCTGCACACACACAGTTGGGCAGGTTCCAGGGCCCAGGGAGCACTACGAGTGTGGGTTGTATGATTAGCAAGGGTTCTGCTGATTTGGTTCTGATTAGTGCTGATGATTGCTAGCTCCTGTCTGTTACATGGGCTAGAGAACAGCTTGCTGTTGGTAATCAGTTACCCATTCCCTGTTGGCAGAACTTGAAGCAAAGCAGTGTCCCTCAGCCCAGGCATGTTGAACTCTTCCAAGAACTGCAGGTGACCTGGATTCAGGTTACAGATAATGAGAGCATCTTAATCCCAGAAGATTACTCAGTATTCTCATGAAAGAGGGAAATACTTATGTACAAAACAACTGTGCAGGTTTTGGCAGGTTGACAGGCTTTCTGGTTTAGCAATGACTGTTCTGTACTTCAGATTGAAGCCTAGCAGGAGGAGATGCTCACCCAGAGCTAAATCTCTTAGGATACCTGGCATAGTTGCCCTTCCTCCTGTGGTTTTTGCTTACAGCAACTCCATCTGTTCCTCCTATCCTAGTTCTCCAAAAGCCAGTGCTTCTTTGCTCCAGAGAAGGTGGCTTTAGAGATTATAGTGCACACACATTCCATGTAAAGGAATTGCACGAGGTACCGAGCAAGAAAAGGTTGTGATGGAAGTGGTGTATTTAACACCTTGCTTATTTTTTCTTTTCTGAGCTTGGGAATTCAGCAGAGGAGTTAACTAGCTTCTCTCTAGAGTTCATGATAAAAACAGGCTTCTTTTATTTTAATCCAAGTGAATGTGGATTTTTGGGTTGTTGTCAGGGATCAGTTCATACAAAATACTGATCTGAGCTTTATTTTTTAACAATAGCTATAATTTGGCCAAGAAGTGATGTCATCTGGGCAACCTTTGTGGGGGTTATGTCCATCCCACACAATAACCAATGCCTTTTAAACACCCAGAACACTTAGGCAAGAATCAATCCTCATCACATTTTACGGTTGCACAGATTCACCAAGACATTGGACTGACCAACCACGTGCCTTTGCTGAAGAAGTCCCTGGAACAATTTGTGTACAGAGTGAAGGCAATGCTGGCATTCAACCACTGCCAGGAGGCGTTCTGGGTTGGCATCCTCAAAAATCGGGATCTTCAGGTGAGAATCACTGCCCTGCCTGGGGCAATTAAAATCTGGGAGAGAACAATGCTCATCTTGTCCAGACAACTCTAACTCTCCCCTTGTGTGCGGGTATAGCTAAAAGGCCAAATTCAGTGTGACCATAGTACAGTCATATCTAGTACAGGAGAAAGAAGCATTTTATTTCAAGATAAAGAGTCTGCATCTCTAAGCTCTTGCACTGAGGGGTCAGATTTGNAACCGCGAGTACATCGAGGTGATCACCAGCTCCATCAAGAAGATCGCGGACTTCCTCAACTCCTTCGGTGAGCGCGCGGGACGGGGGCTGCGGGCGGGGCGGGCCGGGCCGTGCGG
>VXBB01013024.1:107993-121486 GCA_013399915.1 Illadopsis cleaveri
AAGCTCTTGCACTGAGGGGTCAGATTTTGTTTGTAATGAACAGGTATGGGGATTTTTTGGCTGTTCCATGGCAAGAACTACATGCACAAGAGGGAAAAGATAAAGGTCACCTGAACACCTTCACACACTTTCATGTCCGGCTTTAAAAGAAGCCAGTTTTGGCTTTTCATCTTTCACTGTAGAAGCAGGACAGTTAAACAAAACCTGATTTTTTTTATCTCTAAAGCTTTTTACTTAAGAAGGCAACGAAATGTCCTTCTGATCCATCCCACTCTGGCACGCTTTGGCCGCTTCGCATACATGCAGTACAGATCTTGTGTTCAACTTAGGGAGAAGAAATTTTGACTCAGGGCACTGAGGAGAGGGGCTCGGATGAGGACGAGGAAGACTCGGCGGAGAGCCCCGCTGAGGAGGTACTTCAGGGGCCGCCGGGCTGCGCCTCTCCAAGGCGGGGGAGGGCGGGGGTGCGGTCCCGGCGGTGACCGCGGCTCGTCCCGCAGGAGGCGAGCGGCAGCGACACGGACAGCAGCGAGGNGTGAGCGGCGGGGCGGTGGACCGGGGGCGGGCCGGGCCCGTGGCCGGCTCTGGTTGAGGCTTTTCCTTTTCCCGTAGGTCACCAAGGGGGAGACGCTGACATAGGCCCGGGGCGGCCCCGGCCCCGCCGTCGGAGCACCGCCGCCCCGCACCCTGCTCGGGGCCCGCCGCCACCGCCGCCGCCTCTGCTCGTGTTGCCAATAAACCGCTGTGCTCCTGCCCTGCCTGCTCTCTGCGTGCCTGCCTGGGGCCGGGCCGCGGGATGCCCGGCTCCCTGCCACCGTCCTGGATGTCCAGAGCCTGCCCTTCCATCCGCCTGACCCACGGGGTTTGGGCACACATTCCTCCCCACGCATGGGGGCTGTGCCACAGCGGCCACGGGCCAAGCTGTTGTCAGCTCCTGGAGGCACCTAACCGGCTTTTGGGGTGCTTTGTGCTCCTGCTGGGATCACAGCTGAAAATCTGGTGATCCCTATGGTCTGGAGGGTGTCTCAGCCTTCACATTGCACATGTCAGGGCAGTGAGAGGGCAGCAGGCTCACCTGGTGTGGTGCTCGTGCCACAGGAGAGGGCCCTTTGCACCCGGGAAGAGGTGTTTCTCCTCTCTGTGAGGCAAGTGGCAAGGAGAAGGAAGTCTCTCGGCCTTTCCCACCACTCCTCTATTTATCTCAGTTTTTTCAGTGGGCATCTAGATCTGCAGATTCACTGCTCATATTTAGCGTTTGTTGGGGAGTTCATGAAATTGGTGTCAGCAAAGGTTTTATTGCTTCCCAGCAGGCTTTAAATGTCTTGGTATATTCTCCAACTGTAATCTTAGGTTTTTAATAATGGCACTGTCATGCCTGCAGTGTTTACTGAGCACCTGGGTTACTTAATGTTTGTTATATTTTTGAGGCTGTCTGACATCAGCTGGTTCCTTGTTGACATAGGTCCTCCTCTGAGCTCACAGTTTTGTTCTCCATAGGAATCTCTGTTTTCCATTGTTTGAATAAGTACTCCTGCAGCTTTTCCCTCAGCTCTCATGGTTGCTGTCAGGTTGGGCTGCACATCAGGGAAATTTGGCTGCTTTTGGAGCGTAGTACCTGTGGAAATGAGTGCTTTGTAGCAGCCCTGCAGTGGAGTGGAACAGCCATGGGTCACTGCCCTTGGGTGTAGGGGCCATATCAAATTAAACTGTTGTCATATGAAGACTGATAGATGGAAGGAAGGCAGCTCTCTCTTGGCTCCCAGGTGGCTGCTCTGTAGCCCAAGTACATCAGACGTACTGCCATGGCCCATGCTTTGCTTACTGTGGATGTGCTGAGTTTCTGAGATCTCCATTGTTGGAGATTACTCAGTAGTTATCTGGAGAAGGCCCTGAACTAATTGGATGTTGAAGCTGGCCCTGCTTTGAATGGGACGGAGTTGAGGCAGAGACCGCCAGAGGTTCTTGCCTAACTATGCTGAGATTCTTCAAAGACTGAATGGGAGACAGGGTACCACAGACATCCCTGGGACTGGGGCTGTACTGAGCTGACCTCTTAACTCAAGATCCATGGAGTGTCTCAAATCCCTTCCTGGCCTTCTGACTGGCTGTTGTAATGGCTCATTTTCCTCTCATACCAAGATTTCTCAAAGGAGTAGGTTTTGCCACGCAGTTGGTGGGATCTGCTGGAAGGTACACTCCTCCCAGGATATGTGCTCTCACAGAGCTTCAGCACTGTGGGATCAGCCTGTCTGGTTCATGTCCCAGCAGGGATGCTGGGCAGCTCACTGCAGTACAGAGTTCTGCCCTTTTCCTTTCAAGGAGTCTTACTAGTTCCCTAAGGAACCAGGTTCTCTGGTTGGGTGCTGCTTATTCCAGGCTGTCTCTGGGAGGTGAAGCCTCCTGGTCCTCAGGCTGATACAGCTTCCTCCAGCAGCTGCTGCAACGTGCAGCCTTGTAATAGATGGAGCTCTGATATATTTCATTATTTTAAATACTGGGGAATTCTGTTTGCCTTTTTTCTTTGTACTGTATTTTGGTTTTCGGTTTTGTTTTTTGTTTATTTTTCAGAATATGATGCCCCAGGAACCTACATTAAACTTTTCTGGAGTGGATTTGTGTATTCTAATTTAGATGACTGATTTGCATGGCATGTTAGTGGTGCTGTTCTTCCCACCACACATTTAATGTAGCAAGAGATGGCAGTGTCCTCTGTGTCCTCACACCATGCTGTCCTCATCTCCTGAGAGGGCTGGGTGCTCCACTTAGGTCTCTGCAGACCATGTTGGTGGTCTGAGACCTTTTCCCAGAGCCTGAACTGCAGAGAAGCTGGTTTGAAGCCCCTTACAAAGGTGCCAGAATTGACTTAGAGAGCCTGAACCAGTCTGTAGCTTGAGAAAGGTTTGCACTCTCAGGTGACAGACAGTGGGGTTGTAGTGCTCACTGCTGGTCAGACAGCCAGGCCTTGTGGAGTGATTGGAGCAGTCCAGCAGTCCTCATTAGAGGCTCCAAGGTTTGGGGATGACTGTAGTGTTTTGCTCTGGGTGCAAGACAAGGTGTGTTGGCATCACCCTTTGTGTGGTGTCAGCAGAAGAGGGATCAGCAGCTTGACTCAAGCTTTGCATAGCCCAAAAAAGTTGTATCTCTGATCCAGAGTACGTCGTTTAAGATGAGTGGATTGGACCAGACTTCTCAAATAGTTCTGACTTTTAGTAGATACCCTTTGGGCTCTCTCAGTGCCTGTTGGGAGCTGACGCGTGATTTTAGGAGACAGTTTTAAAGTACAGTATGTTGCAGGTGATTGAACCTGATAATTCAGTGAGCTGAGGTGATCTCAAGAGAGCAATGCTTTAGGACACAGCTGAGTTGTTGAGGGAGAGCTGCACTTTGATCCAAAGAGCTTTGCAGGGCTGAATTTTAAAGATCCCAGAGGATGGTGTCTGCTTGCATCCTGGTGCCAAGGCACCCACAGCAGCCCACAGCAGTGGATGTCCCTGGAGTAGTTGCTTCACAAAGAGAACATTGGCTCTGCCAGTCTGGGATTGCTTCTGCTCCCCAGATCAGTGAGAGAGGAAGGTTCACAGAAGTATAGGAAGTGTCCAGATTCACTGAGACTTTGTGTCCAGTTTCCAAAAGCTGCCAGCAGTACTGCTCTGAGCTCTGCAAGTCCTGGGACCTGGGAACTTGGCCTTAGAGTACATAAAAGCTCTAGGGTGGCTGTACCATGAGCTCACCTTCCACTCACCTTCCCCATCCCTCTCCCTGTGCAGTCTGACACAGCCTGTGTGTTTTCACTTTATATCATAGAAGTGTGAAGCCAGTAGTTGACAGAACCCTCTTTTTAGAGGAGGAGAAGATTATAGAAGAGTATGTCCTGAAGTAAAAGTTTGAGAACAGTGTCCTGGGGAAATAATGGGTAGATCAAAATCTGAGTCCTGCTGACTTCAGTCAGGCCTGTGGGGGGTCTGAGGTTCACCTTGGCTCGGGGGGGAGATGCCCCAGCCAGTTTGGTCAGTGCTGCACAGAGCTGCTGGCCCATCCCCAGTCTGGCTCTGTGACTGTCTCTGTGTTGTCCCTGTGAGCAGGTAACCAGCCCGTGCCTCTTTACCTTTGTGGGCTGTTCTGTGTCCTGGCCTTGCCACCTCCTGGCAGGTACATTGCTGACAAAGCAGTGGGGGACGGGTCTCTGCCTGCCTTGCTGACAGGGTTACAAAATGGATTTCAGGACCAAACCCATTCCACAAAACATCAGGATTAAATATCGAAATCCTTGGCCTTACCTGTGTGCTTAAAAGTGCCGAGGAAAAGGGCTTTATCAAGAGGGAGAATCAGCTGAAGCTGGGAATTGTCCCTCAGGCTCCTGGTGCTTCCCGGGGAGCATCTGTGCTGTGCTGCCTTTGGCTCTGCTTCCATGAGGCACTTCCAGCCCTATTCTAGACCAGAAGACTGGGGATAGAGAGGGAGCCCAGTGGACTGGGAGAACAAGGAAGAGGGGAGGAGCAGATGCTGGAGCAGATTTTTTTCAGGTTGCTCATGGAAGCAGTTCTCCAGTTAGGGCAGTGAGTGGGGAGAGTATCCTGAGATCCCACGTGTATCCCTGTGCTTGCTGCAGCCCTTGGCTCAGCCAGGCCAGGGGCTGGGAACAGGTCACTGTTCTCTACTTGTGTGTCAGCCAGCAGCCTGCCCCTTGTGGATTTGTGCTTTGTGTTGGGGCCGCACTGTCCATCCTACTGATGGGCCTGGGCTTCAGCTGCCAGACTGTAACTGCAAAACTGCCCTTGTAGCTTAATTGGAAGGACCAGCAGCCAGTGCCCAGACAGCCTCCTCCCTCTCATCCCTCAGAGCCCATTTGTGAGCCTGTAATGTGCTGACCATAATAAAAAGGAGCTCCCATAATGAGGGGACCTTTCCAGTATGACCTGTAGCCATTAAGGGGAGGATCTTGTGCTTGTCAGTACTGGAATCACTCACTCTTCTGACCTCATGAGTTGTTGGTAGCAGCACCTGAGGAGGTCAGTAATCCTCCAGGAAGTGAGTTATACATCCTGGCTGACAGACACACACGACTGATGCTGAAAACGGTTTCAAGCATCAGCATTTTATTATTCCCCAGTACAACCTTTTATACCCTTCTCACATGCATAACACCTGCGTGCCCTTTTACTCTTTTGTCATTGGTCAATACACATCAACATTCCGTGCTGCCTTTTCCTTCAATGCTGTTCACCTGTCTTACACAGCTGCAACTTAGCAGGGGTGAGATTGCCTGCAGCACTCTCTCTATTATTTTAAAATCCATTCTCCCACACCTGGCCTTTGATTTAGCCTGCTCGAACAGACCTAGTTCTTAAATTTAACGAGCTTTAGCAAAAATTTTAGTGTTAATTTAAAATACTAATACAATGAATTATTTATTATGGCAAGTAATTCCACAGCAGGGTACAGAATGAGGAAAAAAAATTCCAAAAGATCTTAGTAAGGTACAACATGATCTACTCTCTTATGATGCCACAAAATCTTTCATGGCTAAACCTCAGGCTTTGTCCCACCCAAAAGCAAACATCTTTCACATGATTTCAGTATAACAGGGTGTTACTGGTTCAGTGATGGTCTGGAAGGTTAGGAAGTGGGTTATATTCACTGCTTGTTGCTTTTTTTCTTCTCTCTCAAAAGTCTTGTGGTTTAGAAGCAGAAAAGTAGCTGTAAACTACCTGCAAAGGGCAGCTGGGCAGTTAGGCATAATCCCCCTGCACTTACCTGTGCTTCACAGGCTCACAATTGTTGAAGCAGACTTCATTTAAAGGAAAACAAGTAGCAACTAAGTAAATGCACAGGAGGGAGTTATTTAACCAACCCATTAGATGAAAGTCAGGGTAGGGCAAGAGGAGTCATGGCAATGTTTAAATCTGTCAGAAATGTGATGACTTAGTGAGCAATCACAACTCTACGTACCATCACTAGGCCCCTCCTACACTCACTTAGGAATATTTCTACATTTCTCATGAAACCTCCCTGTGTGACAAATCCACTGCACCCAATTAGTGTCAAGCATAAGAGCTGCTCTGCCTGTGTCTCACCTCTCTAAACCCCTCTGGGAAGCAATTTTCGCAGCATACAAAGAATAAAACACCGTTCTGCTAAATCTCTCAGAGGATGGTTCCCAAATATGGGCCAAGTAAACACATGTAATACATGATAAAGCATTCCACTTCATCAGATAATCTTCCCAGTAGTAGATGCAGGGTATTAGCTGTTTAAGTGTTCAACGTTACTTGTAATTAAAAATGTCAGGAGAGGTGAGACAAGGCACTTGAATAGGCACTTGTAGAAAAGTGGTGGTATACCTTGCTTAAACAAACACAAACTCCAATCTTTTCCGCCTCTAAAAAAATACCAAAGAACCCCAGCAAACAGCCAAACAAACTGGAAAAGAAAAATCAGTCCACACCTACCACAGGAAGTATAACTTAACTTACCTGTGTCCCAGTCTCTCCAGAAGCATCAGGAGATGAAGAAATGCAGAGAGCAGAGGGAGGGAATACAATCCTTCATGTGCTACCAGCTGCACCAGGGTCAAACCATTAGCTGAATTTGACAAATTACTTACATGACCACACCTTGTGCAATCAATAGCCACTGTGCTATTGGAGTGTCCCAAGGAGTCTCCTTTGGCACTGGCTGTCACTCTTCACGTGTATTTTCAGGTGACCAAACTTCTGCCACCTTCTGCTGTGGTGCACTGGAGGAATCTGCCCCCTCCTTTCTTACTCCCATTTCCTTGTGGTGAAGGCTGGCTGGCTCAGAAAGCATTGCCTGCCAGTGAGGGAGCAGCTGCCCCGAGCAGCAAACAGCCCTGGGATGGCTCCAGATAACTTGTGCTGAGGAGATGTGTGTTAGAGGTGGCTGAGAAGGGCTGGAGGGGAGCACCAATGACCTTACAGCGGGTTTAGGATGAGCAGAGCCAAAGGCTTTGTGTTGTCAGCACCATCTGTGGCTGCTGGGGGCAGGTGGAGTGGAGATGACATTTCTCTTTGCTGTCACTGGCCCAGCTTGCACAGGCATTCCACCTGTGCCTCCCTGAGCTGCCCTGTGCAGGAGGGCAGTGTGCCTGAGCTTCCAAACCCCTATCATGCTGTCCCTGCTTAGCTTTACCAGAGCCCAGGGCCTCTCCCCACAGAGCGGGTTCTACGCCCCCAGTGCCCCCCTGATGTCCCAGGGAGGCCACACAAGCGGGCCTGGTTCTCCAACTAGAGCAGAGGCTGTGCTGGAGCAGCCCCGGGCAGCAGTGAAGGGCACTGGCTGCTCAGTGCTGCCCAGGACCATTAGTGCCTGAGGCAGGCTGGGGGCTGCACAGCTCCTCTCTCCTTGGCCACCTTGGCTCGGGGACAAGGGAACACACGGCTGGAGGGTGACCTCGGTAGGCAGAGGATGATGGAGCTGCAGCTGCTCACCCTGTGAGTCAGGGGAGGCCACGTGAGGCCCAGCCCCAACGCCTTCCTGCCCCCACCAGCACAAGCCAGGGCTGGCACTGGGATCCCTGCCCAGGATCCTGAACCGCCACAAAGCCTTGGAGGTGAGAGCTGGGGAGGGGTTCAGGAGCTTCTTGGGGTCAAGCCTGAGGGTGTCTGGGGCTGTGTGCTGGCTCTTGATACACTGCTGGGTTGTTGGTTCCTGTTTGAGGCATCAAGCCACTGTACAGAAAAAGGGTTCTGGTGCTGTGGGGATTACAGGACTTCCCTATAACCTCTCTTCTTGACTTCAGTCATTTTGACTCAACTTCCCCATTTTTAAATAATTTTTTTTCTCTAAAATCCTCATGGCAAGCTCAACACTTTATGCAAAGAGAAAGATTTGTTTGCCTTAGTTTTACTCAGACTACAAGCATGAACATTTTTGGCTTCTGATGAGTTTATATTCTTCCTTCAGAGCTTTGCAGCAACCACAGAGAAGCACACGGCGTGAAAGGAGAAACACAAACCAGGTAATTTCAAACGTTGCACTTTAATGCTTAAGGCAGAGCTGGAAAATGGGCTGGCAGCAGTGCAGCCACCATGTCTGGGCTTGCTGTGAAAGCCAGGGCAGGAAGGAAGCTGTGGCAAGGAGTGGATGGGCTGTGCCTGCTCCATGCTCACCCCCATGGGGCTGTCTTGGGGTGACATGCACTTGCTGAGTCTCTCTACACCCCGTGTTCAAGGAGAGTGAGAAGTGTACCTTTTGCTACTTCTGTGTCACATTTCAGTTACATTTGACAACAGGAAGGGTAGCAGAATTATTACCACAGCCCAAGGGGACTGGAGCAGGCACGGTTTCAAACCGAGCTGGTGTGGATCAGTTTTTGTTGTCTCAGGAAGAAACTCAGCTTTCACCACGGCCACAGCCCTCCAGAACATCTTCCTGTGGAACCAACTGCTAGGAGCAACCTAAAACTTGCAGGTGTGCTTTAAGAAGTTGGTTTGGTTTGGTTTGGTTTGGTTTGGTTTGGTTTGGTTTGGTTTGGTTTGGTTTGGTTTGGCATTGAGGGACTTTATATTTAAAATAAAATTTAGCAAGTTTAGGTGTCAGCATATAACTTAAAATGAAAGGTAAAAGTAGTTTCAAGGGGAAAAGGTTTGGGGTTGTCTGATTTTTGTTTTGAAGGTAAAACAACCTCATTTTATTTTATTTTATTTTATTTTATTTTATTTTATTTTATTTTATTTTATTTTATTTGCGATTTTTTTGTTATCCCATTGAGCAATTTTCCTCAAATATATTTCATCAGCTAAGCAAAACCTCATGTATGGAAGTTGTTAACCTCAACTCCTAAATCTGACTCTGCACACAAATTTTATTCTAAAATGTTAAAAAGACCTCACTGCAATTAAATTCTGATTTACTGTGAGGAAAGCAAGGTGAAATCTGTTGTTCATGTCGTTCCCCAGTGAGCTCATGGCCAGGCTGAAATGCCTGTGTATCATCATCCTTCTCTCATTATGAGGTATAATCAACTAAGTCACTTTTAAAACATACAATAATTAAGCATCTATACTTATCCTTTGTTTAGTTCTGATTTTCTTTCCAGAAGAGCCACAGGGGAATTAATTGTGCATAGTCCAAGAGAAATTAGGTACCCAACTTCCTTGGTTAATGTAAATCTTCGTGACTGACTGGGCTGAGCTGTGCTGGAGGCACAGAAAGGGAGATGGGAGCAGATGCTGGTTGCTCCTGGATTCTCTTGTGGCATCCAGGTCTTACCACAGCAAGATACAAAAGTGCATTAGCCAACTGTGTTTCTGTTGCTGGAACAGCTGAGCAGTCTGCTCATTTGGGCCAGCAAATGAACAGTTTTGAAGTAAATCAGTCTGATAGCAGATGAAGATGAAGTTGACAGTGTCTGCCCTGCTTTCAGGGTTGAATCCACTCTTCCTGTGTGTGTGGCAGGGCGTGGCAGGGCAGGGCAGTCACCTTAGTGCCCACCTGCTCACATTGTCTTTGGGATGATGCAAAGCTGGGATAGGGCAGCTGCTGTGACAGGTCAGGGGAACAGCAACCTGCCTTAAAATGCCACTGAATATGGCCTTCACTAGGTATTAGGAACCCCAAAGACAAACCTCTTGAGTTTCACTCAACAGTAAAATATCAGGATACTTATAAATTATTTTTTGTTATGGAATTTGTAAGTTGGAAAAAAATGTTTATATTTAATGTACTTTGGTTCCTTTAGCTCTGGTGTTTTGACTGTGGAGTCCAGAGAGAGGCCTAAAGGATTAAGCTTAAACAAGCAACTGTTGCTTGGTCTAAGGTCTAAGTTGAACAAATAGGAAGGCAAGAAAGAGACTGAAAAAGGCAGAAAACCATAGCTGGACATATATAAGTGCCTATGAATTCACATTCTTGATTGAGTGGCCAAGAACGAGTCTGTCCAGGGTGTGGTGTGCTGGGTTCCTACATTTCCACATCTGCTGGTGCTTACCCACACAGGGGACAGATGCATTTCCTGCATTCTCTATCGGGTGCTCACAGCTCCCACAGGGCTGCTGCCACAGCTACAGCAGCAAAGGCTGGATGTAAGTCAGGGAAAGGAGATCTGTAGATCTTTTGCATAGATTCAGTACCAGAAATAATTTCAAAGTGTTGTTAAAATACTGTTTTCTCACAATACACTTTGGAGGCAGGTAAGCCAGGTTTTCTGAGCTGAGCCTTTAAAAGTGGTTATGTCGTTTTCCCAGACGTCTTTTGAACTCTATGTCTAATTTCCTCTAGCTGAGAACTGACACTGATGCCTTGGGAAGGCTCACCTGAAACAGAGACTGGACAGAGCTAGAGAATAAAGTAGGGATTTATTGAAAGGCCTTTAGGATACACCTTGGGCAGGACAAGAATCTGACCAGGGCTACACCCAAGGTGGGCTAAGAATGGTCACTAAATGGATCACTGGTCACAAGGTCTCACACTTTTATAAGTCTTGGTCCATTTGCATATTGGGGTTTAATTCTCCAATTACAGCTTCAGTTTGTGAGGTCTCATCCTTCTTGTTCCTCCCTTCAGTCCACCCTTGTTTGTGCTTTGGGGCCTGAAAGTTGTCCTTGGTCTTCAGCAGGAAAAGGATTTGTTTTGTCTATCTGCTCTGTGAAGAGAGCGTACTAACACTTAGTATGAAGCTCAAAGCTACACCCTGAGGCAGCACAGAATCTGAAAAATGTGAAAGCTAAAACTTAAGGCATCAACACCCTAAAACGTTGTTCTGTTTGAGTGTTCGTGTTACAGTATCTTTGTGAAGATATTAACTGACCTGTTTTGGGTTTTGTATTAGAGTGTTTTTTGCACTGATATGATGGTCTTCAGAGAACTGAAAGTGCCAGTAGGAAAACAAACAGGTTTTCTGTTGGAAAATTTGAAGGATTTACTTAGTTTTCAAACTGCTTGATTGGAAGTGTTTTGTTGAATGGATACAAAAGTCATATTGTAAGAAAAAGTGTGGATATAGAAACTGTTTTCCTATTGCATCCTGCATAGTGGAAACTGTGCTTCAGGCTCCCCAAAAATCTCCTTTTGCATCTCTCAGTACAACTGTGAGTTAGTTGCTGTATTGCATGAGGGGAGATGCATCAGTGCAGAAAGCCTGGACCTCACTAGGCAGAGGCAACAGTTCAGAACCACAGCCACCACAAAATGTGCACCATCAGAATATTCCAGCCTCGGCCCAAAACTTCTGTGGCAAAAAACAAAAGGAAATGCTGAATTTTGGGGATGTCAGAACATTTGTTTCTGTGACAAATACCAGTAATTAATCTGGGATCAACACTTAAAAATTTGTAATTCATAAAGCTAAAGTTAATGGCAATTTCCTTTTCACAACAACTTGGGAAGTACAGGTGTTGAAGCATCAAAGTCTTCTGAGAGACAAGAATTCAAAGTCTGGTTGGACTTTCCTAGGAACTATTTCTGCTATTTTTCCTGGCTGATACATTTTAAGCATCAGGATGTCAAAGGTACAGGATAATTGTTCTGTTTCATGAATGGAACCTGACCTATTAGGTTACTCACATCTGTGGTAAATATTTAATTAGACACCTTGGTAGCTTTACAAAAGAACAATGTGAATGTTCAAGTCTGACTTCTTTTTGTTTTACTCATGATAATCAGACTTTTGTTCTTTCCTAATAACCAGAGACCAGTAGGGCTCACTGGGAGGAGTCAAGAATTGGGTCCCAGGAGGATAAATGAATCATGATGTGAAACAGAGGAGTGATTTCAAAACCAAAAGGCCCAGAGAGAGACGCTGTGTTTGCAGAAAATCAAAGACAGAAAACCAGGAAGGTCAGTGACCTGATTCTAAATGTGCTTTTTCTTCCCTTTCAAACAGGCACAGCAATGGAGAATTTGGATGTCCTGATCCCAGATCTTACTGAAGAACAGCAAGGTGAGGGAAGCACACAAAGATCAGAGCTTTGGTTCATGCACACTGTACAGCAGTGTTTGCCAGGGTGGGCAGGAGTCAATGAAATCTGTTTCCCCTGAAAACACACCCTATCCATCTCCTTGCTTGTAAAAGAGAGACCTGCAGTCAATTCACAGCTCTTCCACAGGCTCTTGTTAGGCTTTGTGTGAGTGGGAATTTAGGTACATGAGGGAGACTTTACTGTGCATTAAATGCCTGATGAGCAATCTCAGTACCTTGGCATGCAGTCCTTGGGGTCTCTGTGCCTGTCTGTAAAACAGCATGGTCAGAATAAGCTAGGAATGTTAAATAGCTAGGAATATTTTGGGGAGACTTGCCATGCTTCTCTAGCTGAGACAACAGCATCACAGAGACATCTGTCATTTGTGTGGACTATTGACATTTGTCTACTGTTTTGTGGCAGACTGAGATGCTTTATACAATGCAGCACCACTCTCTTTCCTGTGTGCTGGTATTGGGCAGTGTGTTAGAGCCTGATGTCTGTCTCCACACCTGCACTGAGCACCACAGGAACACTGCCCTGCAACCCCATTCCTGCTCAGTGACAGGTTTGTTTTCCTTACAGACATTTTTCAGAGAGTTTTTGCTGCTGATGTCAAGTACTTGGAGAATCATGAGAAAATGAACCAGTCCTTCTGGGAATCACTTGTAAAATGCTTGGCCACTACTGACCCACCTATCCTGAATACTGAAGAAAAGAACAAAGTAAGTTACCAAGGAAGCACTTATGCTTGTTGTTCTACTTTTCTGCTGTACTCTGGGGAGAACATACAGGCCCACTATCTGATATGCTGAAATATATTAAAAGATGTAATAGGGCACTTAGATAAATGAGATTCAGGCCACTGCTTTTTACTTCACTCCTCTCCGTGTGCAAAAACAACTGGCTCTGTATAAATTCCTCAGGATCAGTTCAGCTCACTGTACTCTAGGCAGGACCAATGCTAGTGACATTTTGCTGTAAGACACTGCAGCAATTGCATGGCCATTTTCAGACCCTATAGCTGTATTTCTCCAGCTCTCTGAATAGTTAACTATTGTCCACCATGCTGCTTTTCCCAGTTGATGGCTCTGCTCTGAGTGGCTGAATGGAGTTTACATTTTCTTCCCGTATTTGACATTTCTCTTTGTCCCCAGTTTCCCCTTTGTATAGTAGGAGCAGGATGTTACATTTCCCACAGGGCAGGATACACTCATTTGCCCATCAGGGTGTACTTCTACAGGCTGTGTTTTATTGCAAAGACCATTTGCTATTTTTTTACCTTCTTTTCAGCTCCTTAGCAGCTGTGAGGTCCTCCCCGAAGGCTGTGTTGCCTGCCTGGAAGCCATAGAGAAGAAAGGAGTCAGGGCAATGGCTCTTCTTTACCTTTTGCTGAAGACTTCCAACTCATCTGTGTACAGGCAGCTGCCCAGCTCCAAGGGAAAGGGTGAGTCCTACCTGTCTTCCTATCAGCTGTTTTGTTAAAATTACTGCAGGGCCAGTGGGACTTGACAGCAGCTTGAACACTCTGTTATGTGCCTGGAAGTGATTATTGGTGAACAACTGAACTTTGTT
>VXBB01013024.1:121886-154713 GCA_013399915.1 Illadopsis cleaveri
TGGAATAGTCTGCCCAGGGAGGTGGTGGAGTCACCATCCCTGGATGTGTTTAAAAAGAGACTGGATGTGGCACTTGATACCATGATCTAGTTGAGGTGTCAGGGCTGGGTTGGACTCGATGATCTTGAAGGTCTCTCCCAACCTACACGTTCTGTGATTCTGTGATTCTGGAAGTACTGCTCAGGAAAGGCAGTTAGGTGTGGTGGTAATGGGAGCCAAAATTAGTGTTTTACTGTTGTTAGACTTGGCTTCTTTTAGGGAAAAAACCACCCATGTTTAGGGAGAAAGCATGTCCTGGGATGATGCTGCCAAAGAAATTTCTCTGACTTGAGAAAGTTTTCCCTGACGTTTTTGCACAGATTGTTATCCAGCCAGCCAGGACTCCTCTGAGCACTCACAGTGGTAAGAAATCAGAGCTTAGCCAGTGAAAATATTTTTACAAGTAATTCCCTAGCAGCACATGTAAAACTAAAAGAAATGGACAGGGGATGGCACACAGGGTGCTGAACCTGGCAACAAGATAAAAGAGACTTATTTGCCTGGTTGTGCAGTAAGAAACTAAGGGCAGTTTCACAGGGTCCATAGTCATTAATTGCCTTTAATAGATGACAGCAGAGCACTCACCTAAGATGACCCTAAATTTAACTGGAGACCCTCAAGGACATCCTGTTCCTGCTTCTGCCTTGATTAAACATATTCCTGAAGGGGAGAGACCTCCCAGCCTGGAGCACAGCCCAGCTTTGGTCATCTCTCAGGGCAGGAATGCTGGTAACAAGACCCTTGGGCTGTGAGCAGCCTCGAGGAGCTGGAGGAGAAGGAATCCCTTCTACCTGCCTGTGCCAAATCCTGCAGCTCCTGGTGGAGAGATGCTGGGAGCACTGAGCACAGAGCTGGGTGTGAAGCTGTTCAGAGTCACCCCTGGCCACACAGGAGCAGTTTGGGACGCCGGTGTGGGCTGGCTGTGAGGGCTGTGCTCCTGTGCCACAGGAGGGAGCTGGAGCCCGGCACAGGGAACCCTGGCAGAAGTAGCCCTGGGCAGGGTGAGCCACTCCTCTCCTGCTGCAGCATTGTTTAGCTGCAGCTGCTGCTGCTCCAGGGAGTGGGAATTTGCACAGGGGTAACATTATGAATAATTAAACGCCTGAATATGAAACCTTAGGTGTCTACCACAACCATTTAAGAAGGTCTGAACTGTAGTGTGTATGATGCTTTCATTTGATGCTTTGTACTACCCTTTGTGTGCAAAAAACAGCTGAAATTAGACAAAGTTTCCTGTCAGGCAACTTTTAATAAAGCATTGTGAAATCTGTAATTGTAAAATAGAAAACATAGTCACTGATAATGGTTTTTTTTTCTCTTTATGAAAAAAGATGAAAAATTGAAACTCCTGAAGAGATTGGAAAAGAATTTTGTGTATTCAGAAGAGGACAAAAAGTCTGAAAACTCATCCCATGAGTCCATGAATGAAGACACACAAGGTAAGGAGGATTTATTTTATTTTCTGTGATACATAACTTAGTCTGACTGCATGTTTGTAAAAATTGTCATAGGAGATGTGGCAATTCTGTAGAGCTCTGAATAAAGTAAGAAACTGTGCAAAAGAGAGAACGTAGAAAATCATCAGCAGCTGATTCATGATCAGCAAAATAGTGGCTGCCACCCACTCTTGTGGAAGTTGGTTTCAGAAATATAGAAATCTGCTTCTTCCAAAAAAAAAATCATAACTTCTGTCTCCAGCCCTTTGACAAGTTAATCCAGCTTCAGGTTTTGCTGAGTTTCACCTATTCAACCAGCTTTGAATGGAGCTGTGAGGCAAAAGCAGCCAATAGTGATCCTTGCATTTCAAAGCCTTGATTTTTACCCTCATGTGGTTATTTTATGAGCAAACAACTACAGTGCTTCTGTTTCTGGTGCTGCTAGCACATTTTTCTTTACTCTGATGAACAAACACTTTCTCTTATCTAGACAGTGATGAGGAGGATTTAGGAAGACAGAAGACTGAAGGCCAGTTACTTGGAGGTAGGACAAAGTTACAAAAATATTGGCTTTTACTAGAGGCAACCAATAAAAATCAAAAAAGGATTATTTTTTGCATTTTTTGGTTTGGCTGTTGAACAAAGGTATATTAACATGTGTAGATGTAAAAGAAAGACAAGTCAGAATTTGGCTGTAGAAAAGACATTTCCACAAGATGAAGCTCAACTAATGCTGACAACTCAGCCATGCCCTGTGCTCAGAGTTGAACCAGGAAAGCATCAAAATCTGCTGTTGTGGGAGGAGTCCTGCTGCCTGGGTCTGCACAGCTGCCACTGAAATGCAGCAAGAGGGTTCTGAAAACATCTGTCACAGCCACGACTTACAGGGGCTGCAGTCAGCCCCCAGCACTCACTGGAGATCATCAGGAAGGACCACCTTGTTCCTGAGGCTTTTCCTTTCCTACCAGAGGATAAATGGAAAATAAGTACAATGCAGATGTAGAAAATGTGTTGTGTCAATACACAGAAATACCTACAGAACTATGGATGTAAAAATGTAAAGCATTAATATTTTAATTAATGTCTTAAACTGAGCTCAGCCCAAATGTAAGAGCAGCTCATTTAAATTGACATCAGGAGATCTAATCTGTCTCATAGGAGTCTGATTCTACCTGACTCCAGATACTTGGAGAGATGGAATATGGGAGGGATAAGAATTCACTCTTCCACTTTTTGACTGGATAACTCCCAGCAGAGCCACCCTGTTTAAAGAGTTAGAGTTGGTCTCTTTCTTGTCTCTGTTACACACCCACACTGATTGCAGGGAGCTGATGGGCTGGCACTGGCACCAGACACACTCACTGCAGGGATTAACCTTCCTCATCTCTGTGTCATGTTTTAGGAACACCAGCAGAGATGGTTCCCTACCGAGATTCAGGTAAGCACCCCCAGGTCACCTCATCCTGCTGCAATGACTAGAACTGCAGTGTCTTTTTTCTGACCTGCTGAGACATTAAAAAATAACTCTCAGGTTTCCAGTTAGCCTGGTGTTGGATATGGACATGGTGCAGGCATTCTGTTGCAAGGCTGTGGTAGTGACTGGCTGACAGTGGGTGATTTGTACAAGGTGTTCTGGCAGATTAACCCATTTTTGTAGGCCTGCCAGGTTCTCACAAGATCAGCTCATAACAGTCATTCTTTTAGGGGAAAACCCAGCAGTTCTGTTGGGCAACTCTTCAGTCTTAGCTAAAAAAGCTAGAAGCAGTTTTTAGCATTCCCTGGAGCCCTCTATCTCGTGCTGAACAGGGGTGCAAGGCTGGCAGGGACCTGGAACCTGGTTTCTGCAAGCAGTAATTCTTGGCTCCAAACACATTCCTGCCTTAGCTCACAGCATGCCCAGCAGGAGGTGCCAGGTGAAAGGCAGATGTCAGGCAGCAGAGCAGCAGTGCCAGCCAAGAGGCTTGCACAGACAGGCAGTCTGAAGGCAGGCTTCCTCCCACCAGACACTGCTGCACAGCCCCAGAGTGTTTGTAAATAGCCTATAGCAGGAAATTGCCAATGGTTTAATTGCATTACTGAGCTCATCCCTCCTGTGCCCAGGCCAGGGCCACAGGATGAGTTAGGAGAGGCAAATAGCCCAGTGGAGCAGCCTTTGGAGAGGACATCTGCTCCACTTGTTCTGTGCTTTGGGGAAGTCCTAAATTGCAGCATAATCCCTTGGGGAGGTTTTTGAGTTTTACCTATCCCCAAGGAGCCACATGGAACACCAGGGCAGAGGGAACCATTGCAGTGCCATATTCTCCCCACGCTGCCAGCTGCAGAAAGGGTCATGGTACTTTTGCACTGGCTGTTTGACCTCTCTACCACTCACCCCAGTTTTATTGCAGAGAGGTGATTACTCACTGTGCTTCTTGGTGATGAGTGTGGTGGGAAGCTCTGTATTTGTATTTTTTCCATCAGAAATAACACAACTACATTGCTTTTCAGAGATTACCAGAAGAGAAGATTCAGATGCAGATGGTGAGTACAAACATGCAAATAAAAGTTTATTTTGTGGATGCTCTTTCAGGACTGAGTTTTGCTTAGTGGTGAGAGGGCAATACCAGCTCCTTGATGCCTAGAGATTGTCTAATCAAAACGTAGAAGGTTGAATACAGGTAATAACATGGAATGCTTTAATGGAAGAAACACTGTGCAAATCATTCCCTGATGCCAAGTTACAGTGGGACTGCTGCATTTAGGAAGTACAGTAATACAGGACAGACACTTGCCAAGTGTGAATCAGTGTTCTGCTAAATTCTTTATCTATAGATCATTCATACAGCTGCACAGGGTTGTATCAGAGAGTCAGAATAATGCAATGCTATGTTATTAATAAGAAAATAACTGAGTTTGCCCCCAAACCAGAATGTGGTCAATCCAGACTGCTGAAAGAAGCAAAAATGTGATACCCGTATCAGATGACCCAGAACAGAATTTCTTGGCAAGGTTTAGTTGCTCTGTGGTTCAAAAGCACCACAGCAAAAGTCTATAGCTGACAGAAAGGACCCTTCCAGTACTCACCTGTTACATCTTTAGAGAAAATTCACTGCCAGGCAGGGGTTGCCCAGTGTAGGGGAAATAAGCATCTGAAACTTGTGCTGAATCAACTCCCAAAAGCTTGGGTGTAGCAGGTGCCTCAGGGGCTGCTCAAACCACCAACAAAGAGAAAAGGAAAAACTGCTGCTTTGAACCTGTTGTTGGAGTGATGGTAAAATACTCAGCTCTTTCTGGCAATATAGTTGGAGAAAAAAGAGAATTTGGCAACTCTGCTCATGACAAAGAGCAAACTGCTCTGTGTTTAAACCTCTAAAATAGCTCATTTGTTCTTATGTTGTTTTTTCTCTATGCCAGTGTAGCTGCAGGAGACTCATTTCAGCAGCAGGTCTTATTTTGGGAAGTGCAGAAGTACTTGACATCAGGTGTAAGTAGAGGGATGGTTCTCACACCTTCAGTAATGAAGGGGATCTTTTTACTGTAGCTGTGGTTGTGCAAAGCACCAAGGAATCAAACTGAAGCTCCCTTGTGCTATGGCTTTTACTCCCCCTCCGTCATTCTGAGACTATGGCTTGTCCCAGAAGAGGCAGAAAAGACCCAGAGTACTTTAAAACAATTCAGTATTGTTAATGCAGCCATCTGGTGATACTTTTTAAAATTCATTTTTAAAACCATGCTCTTTGGAGTGATTTTAAAATTGCTAATTTGATCTTTCTAAAAGACTCACAGACCAACAGTTTTACGTGTGTTCTGCTCTGACAATCTATTTCAGATGCAAAAAGGGAAATAAACTTTAAACTCCTTTATTTTAAAGTTCCATGGCAATAAAAGACTTCTCTTTTTTGTAGCATATGAGAAGGAGAGCACTCACCCCCCTCAGTGGACAGTACGGTGGATGGGCATACGGAAGGATGGTAATTGGTTTACTAAATCAAACTGATGGCAAGCCTGTTGAACCTTAGTCCAAGAATAAGTTCTCTGGTTCAAAAAAACCTTTATTTTTCCAACATGAGTGCTTTGTTGAAGTGCATCAAGGCTTCATGATGAAAATCATTGAGGCTTTTCACAACGTTGAGCCTAGTGCCAGAGAAATCTCAGGGAAATTGATTTCATTCTGTGAGTGGTACTCTGTACCTGAAAGTGAATTTAGAAGGACCATGGCTGCAGTTGTGACCTAATCTTCCCTCTCAATTTCAGATGAATTCTTTCATTTTGTCATTCTTTGCTTTGCAATTGGAGCTTTGCTGGTTTGCTACTACTACCACAAAGGTAAGGCAAGATTCCATAGGATATATTGTTGCACCATGGAAGAATGAACAAAGTTAACATTTATTTTGTTGCCTTAGATTGGACTATTTCTCTTGGGATTGGTTTAATCACCTTTGCTTCCCTGGAAACCACTGGGATATACTTTGGTCTAGGTAAGTGTTCCTGCACTAAGGACAGGATCACACAGTTGCCACAGGCCCATAAACCTGCTGGGTGGAGATTCCCTAACTCACCATGTAACTCCCCCTAACATCTCCCTATTCCAGGGGGGCTGGAGACAAGCAGCCTTAATGCTACTGAAAGGAGAGGTTGGCTCGTTTTCCCTTCCCTTCCCTTCATCACAAGACCCTGAGTCACGTATTTCTGCAGCAATGGCCGAATGCTGCGTTGCCATGACAACATGTAATTTTAGCAGCAAGACCTGTCTTTCCAGATCCACTGGATAAGATGCTGTGCATCCCAGCTGCCATGCATTCCCCTGGGACTGAGGACAAGCTCGGGGCAGAACTGGGATGGCAGCAGCTACTGGAAATATTAAAACCTGGGCATTTTGGCAATCCCAGGGATGGTACAGGAGAGCTGCCACCAGCAGCGTTATGGCTCCCCAAGCAGGAACTTGTGTCCTCTGTAATCTCATGTTAACATGGTGGGAGATTGTGGATGGTTCTCTCATGACTCAGTCTGATCTTTGTAATTAATGATATTGCAGATGTGCTTGTTTAAACAAGTATCAGTGTTTGGGTTTTGCCATTTTTCTATTTTTTTATGTTTTATGTTGCTTATCTTATATGTTTGTTTTCACACCCAGTGTACCGAATTCGGAGCGTCCTTGACAGTTTTGTTCCTCTGATTGACAGATTCAGGCTAAGAGGTAACGGGTCTTTTTACTGACAGCATCTGTCTTCCCTGGACCTTGGTTTGGTCAAGAATTAAGACTAACTCATTTAAATGACAATTTCCAATCTTACTGCCTTAAAAAAAAAAAAAGAAGGAATGTTTTACTACAGTTCATTACAGCTGCTTGGGGTTGAAAATGAATGTCTTGACTCTTTCCCTGTGGCAGAACATTTTCACTTTTTTANACTACAGTTCATTACAGCTGCTTGGGGTTGAAAATGAATGTCTTGACTCTTTCCCTGTGGCAGAACATTTTCACTTTTTTAATACTCCATCCTGTATGGGGTACTATTTCCTGGCAGTGTCGTGTATAGAATTCTATAGCTTAAATAAAAACTCAGAGGGTGGAGGGAGGCTTCACTTGTTAGGCCTTCAGACAGATTCCTGGTTCATGTTTATGGACACAAAACACCAAGAATACTGAAGAGCTGCATGGATACAGCACAATCTGAACACAGCAGTCCTGATAGCTGTCTTTTTCTTCATCCCACAGGCATAAGGAAAGCTGCCTAGGAGGAATATTTCAGGAGAGTTCCCCAAACCTGGCTGTCCAAATTTCCAGTACTAAAGGAACTGCTTTATGAAGTGAACCTAACAACCATAGGTTCAAATAGTGAAATGTGAAACCTCTGAAAAACATCACTCCTTTCCCTCCAAACCTGAAACTGGGGTGCAGGCCCCACTCTGGATTCCAAAGTGGAAGCAGAGCTTGGAAGACAATGGAGATGTAGCTTTGTGTTCAATGCCATTTAAATAAACACAATCACCCTCCCTCCCCCAGGCAGCCGTGTGGTGCTGCATCTCCCATCCGTAACAAATCACGCCAGTCTGCCTGTGGTGTACCAAAATCAACAGCCCAATGTCCTGTGTGGTTCTGGCTTAGGCTCTGTCTGTTTCTGTGGGAATTCTGGCCTCCTCCTCCTCCCCGCGGTGCTGCCCAGAGCAGGCAGAGGCGGGCTCTGCTCTCCCGGCTGATGAATTGGTTGTGGCAGAACTCGGAGCAGTGGGCGGGCAGTGGCTTCACCCCAGGAGAGCTGGGGAGATGTTACAGGCACTGACAGAGTGCTGCAGTAATGAGATTATTAACAACAGCAGATTTCATCGTTTCTCAGGGGAAAAACAAAGTGCTTGATTTGACTCATCCCTCAACCTTTTTCTTTCTTTAAGTAAAATAAACACGGAACTTTGACATTCATTTCATTTTATAGGATGTGTTATTGCAAGATTGTAGGGCTACAGCAGTCATAGGAAGACTGCAACACAAGGGGGTATCTTTAAATTTTCAGTAAAAATGTAAGGTTTTCATACCCACAGAATGATGAAGGCAACCAGTTGAGCAGAAAAAAACATAAATGTGGACTTATAAGGAAATGTAAATCTGAAAGCTGTAAACCCAAACAGCTCAGGGTTTTACAGGAACAGTTTCAAGCCTTGCTTAGAAAATCAGAAAGGTTACTTTTGGTAGTATGTAATTTGAAGTACCAGTGTCAGTCACTCTTGCCAGCAGTTCCAGCTGCACTGCCAGAAACACCAACAGTTGTACTCAGGCCTGCACCAACACAGCACAGCTGCCACCCAGTGCCTCGAGGGCTAAATTGTGCAAGAAGGATGAATACAAGTTATGTCATAATATTTATATGCTCGTTTACATGTCTTTGTAGAAATTTTCCACCATCCCAAACTACTATACATTTTGTGTTAGTCTGCAAATAAAGTCTTGCTCAGACCACTCTAGTGATGCTAGTGGCAAATGGGTTTTGGGTGAACAGAAAACTACACAGAGTCACCCTGCTCTGATGAAAAGAGCTTTTTTAGTGATCTCTGCTGTTTAATTTCTTTCTGAAAGGCAATATGTGGAACAGTCAGGATGAGAAATGTTTCAATACTTAATGTTTTAAATTTGGTACTCTGCAGTAAACATAAATTTTTAATTTTAACAGAAACTGCTTAAGGGTAAAATAAGCAAAACATTTTAAAGCAGCAAAACATTTAAAAGGTCACCAAGTGCATCCCATCATGTGAGATGAACAGCTCAGCCACTTAAAGCAGGTCCCATGAGAAAAGTCAGTTCTCAAAAAAAGGCAATTTACACATTGAGCTGTGTGTGTATGTCTTGCTCTTCTTCCAGATCCTGTAGTTGTTCTTCTCAGCATCACCCTTGCTGCAGCGTCAGCCAAGCACTCAAAACTACATGTTCCTATGAAGAGTTTCAACTTCCTTCACTTGTGCTGTCTTCACTACCATTCAGCATGTCCTACCTGAGCCCAGGGCTCTGCTGGGCCCCACCTCCCCATGGGTTCCCCTGGATCTGGAACGTCTTATTCCACTTCCGCATCACCCAGCACATTGGGTGGCTGGGGGCAACACAGAGAGGAGGGACTCTAAAACATGCAGGTATTGCCCCCCAGAGAAAAGAAGAGATTAAACCCCAGAAGGTTTTTTAAGCTGGTATTTTTATTAGAACTCTCTACACAAAGCACCTTCGCCTGCCTTACCCTCTCCGAACGCAGCTCTTCCGTTACACAGCACGAGATGCTTTGAACTACTCGGCGTTCCTGGATTTGGACACGGCTGCCCTCACTGCCTGCATGATGGCATCCTTGTCAATGCCAAACATCCTCAGCAGCTCAGCTGGCTTCCCGCTGCGGGGCACGTGGGACACGGCCAGGCGAGTGACGGTGACACCGGGCTCGCCCACGACGGCGGCACACACGGCCTCGCCAATGCCACCTGCGGAGAGAGGGGGGCAAGTGCTGATCCAGTGTCCCGGCAGGAACAGCCACACCCTGTGTGTGTCTGAGCAAAGGGGCCTGCAGCTTACAGCCTCCATCAGCCTCAGGAAAACCCCAGGCACACGTGTCTGCGTGGGCCAACTGTGAAATGAAAACCCTGTCCTGTATCAAAGGCATCCTGAGGACATGCAGGCTGCCGATTCTGAGGTACTCAGCCAGCAGCAGCAGAACACACCTGCCTCTCAAGGGCACAGGACTGTCAGCAAGCTCTCACCACCTCGCCATCAGCCACCAGGAACCAAGTTTAAAAATACACTTTGACTGAAGAGCATTTACAAGTGTACTTAACGTGCTGAAATTCCAACCAATCTCAGCAGCACTTCAGAGCTCCATCTTTTCACAGTGCCTGTACGTGCTGCTGGGCACCTCTCTGGGTTATGTAATGTATTCACAGCCTTTGCTCAGAGCTCAGCCCTGACTCACTATCAGTCACAGGGACAAAGGATGCAACGGGAACTGCACGGAGGCAGGAGAGACACTGGAAGCAGAAGTACTAGGGAAGAAGAAAACAGACTTGTGTCAAAAGTGCTGTGAGGCCTGGTAGAAGAGGCATCTTAGTGCTGCCCTTCAGCCAGAGTGTATCGAGGATCACAGGGCTGCCCACAGCTCCAGGCACAGTGGGATTTAAGCAAAGAGCCTGCAGCCAGAGGCAGCTCTGTGGATGCAGCTAGTGAGATCAGTGTGACAGGGCCTGCAATGCACTCAGGGTTCTGATGCACAGACACCTGCCCTGCCTGCACCACAGAGCACTGTGCCAGCACAAAGCCCCTCTTCAGCACCTCACAGTTAAGACTCTGCCATCCTGTAAATCTGCAGTAAAGTATTTGCCCAGAGTTGAACACTAAGCTAGAAAATTATGAGGTTCAGTGATCTATCACCATAGTCTGGGACAAAAGCATGGTGTAGCCAGCATTTACAGCAGAACCAGCTCACTTCAGGTACCTGGCAACAGTGATGCTCATCTTAAATTTAGGATAACTATATCTATAAATTTCTGTTAGTATATATAATGGTCAAGAAAAAGGGAGCAATTTATCACAGAGTAACTGTGGAAAAACTGTGGAAACTGCCCAAACCATCTGATTTCAAGCAACCTGGAGCCAAGCTTTTGAACACGTGGAATACTTAAACCTGCACAGCAATGGTCTCTCTTGCAATTTCACACCTGGAGAGTAGCTGCTGTACAGCCTTTCAGAGAACACTCTGAGCAGATCCCCTGCAGCACAGCAGGAATTTACAATTTCACTGGGCACAGATGAATCCAGACTTCACTCAGGCCAAGCACACAAAGGGCACACAAGGCCAAGTTAATCAGAAAGGCAGCACTGATTACCCCATATGTGTTAGGAGCCTTTCAACCCTCAGCAGTGTCACTTCATAATCCTAACAGCACCAAAAAAAGCTGAAATCTCTCTTTTGCTTTACTGGGATGACAGCATCAGGTCCCAGACTCCTCTGTCAAGTCAGAAGGTGGGAGCTTCCAGCCTCTGAGGGCTGTGACCTCCCAGACCCTGCTCACCTTCATGGTAGTGGTCCTCAACAGTGATGATTCTGCCCTTGGTTGCTCTTGCATTTTCAAGTATTGTCTTCTTATCCAGGGGCTTTATAGTGAAGGGATCAATCACACGGATGTAGATCTTTTCTACATGAATAAATGAAAATTATTTGCAACAATGAATTGCAACATGCAAGACATTGCCAGTGGCTGTGATCTCCTAGACCATTATGAGAACTGCCCACATGAACTCCCAGGTATCTGTACCTATGGCTCATCTACCACAGAACCCAGCCAACCCTAATTTTTACATGTATTCTTTCTCCATGCACCTTGTGGAATAATGATATCCATTTATTCACAGACATGATGGAGGAGTGACTCAAGGTTATCAGAAGCACCCATCAGCAAAACAGTCATCTAACTGGCTTTCCCCAGGTAAGAGAAAATCCAGTCACCAGAAAATCCTCCTTACTCAAGACGGTCAAATGTAATTTTTTTTCCCAGATCTTTATTTTACCTTTATTGTCAAACCAAGTGCAATTTCCACCTGATTCTTTGGTGTGTAGGCACTCTGAATTCTTTCTTCACTGCAGGTTACCACCTCTCAGGTGTGCCTGTCTGAGCTGCCCAGCCCTACCAGGGCACCCTTAAGGATGGTTGGCACCAAACCCAGGTCTGCCCTGCCCTCATAAGGCAGGCCCAGATGGCTCATTAAAGCTGCACACAAATGGCAATTGTTTATAAAGAATAGCAATTATGTGAGGTTGTCTCTAATGCTGGCTGGCTGAACACTGGGCTGACTCTGACACATGAAGAGGCTCTATTGTCAGTTTTGTGACTGAAGGCTCTTTAGTGGCCAATACATTTTGGGTATTAGACCCTGCCTCTGCACTATGGGATTATCTCTCCTGAGGTAGGATTAATCAGACTTCAAGATCAGCAGAGCGTTGTGAAGCACGGTAAATGTAGAAAAATAACAATGGTTCTGAAAATACAACTTTCAAAATATCCTGAGCCTGGTGACTCAAGGTCATGACAAAGTATCAGTCCACCCAGATGCTGCACACAAAGCTCCCATAATACAGTAATGCTGCCTGTGGCTTATCTCCTGCTATTTGTAATCTCTTCCTGGGCAGAGGCCCCTGACTCACAGATGGGTTTTTGATGGTTTCTTTCTCTTATTTCATTGAAGGATTACCATTGCTGTGAGATGTCAGTGACTTGAGCACTGCACAGATTTGAGCCCCTCCCACACTAGTTCAGAGCTGCTGCATTCAAAGGAGCCCAGGTGAGCAGTGAGCCCAAGCCAGGCCAGGTGCCCACGGGCACACACAGGTGACAAGCTGTGTTTTGGGAGCTGCCCCCAGCCTGTTTGCAGCCCACTATGCTGTACCTGGCCCAGCCAGAGCAGGTGCCACTCCTGCTTCTCACACATTGCCCCCAACCTCTGCCCACAGGGCACTATCACAGATCAGCAGTTCTAAGGAGACCTTGATGTGCTGTCAATTTTCATGGCTCCTAATGCTGCTAGGCCAACTAAAACCACCTCCACCAGGGAAGACTGGCAACTGCATGCTGTGTTGTACTGTATCAGCTAACAGGTGCCTGACTAACTGTCTGAGCAGTGTAAATAATGTTTATCAGTACAAAGGATGAGCAGTTATGCTGACTGGTATTGATTTTTTTTCTGTGTTACATGACAAAAAGGAAAAAAGCCCCACCTTTTCTCAGCTGCTCTGCTGCAGCCAGTGCTTCATGCAGAGTGACTCCTGCTCCAATCACAGTCACTTGGTCATCCTTACTCTTCAAAACCACCTGCAAGAAAACATGTCCTTGTGTTTTTAACACTTATTTTACGTGGGTTTTTTTTACATTTCTAAAGATTTTCATTAAAAGATCAAATCTTTGCAATACTTTAGAGGGAAAAGGGCTTTTACAAAAGGAACACTGCATATTTTCCCAGATTCTATTTATCTGTGCAGTATTTACCTTTGCCTGTCCAATATGGAAGTCCTCATTGTTGTTGTAAATGACAGGGTTTTCAGGACGACTGGTTCTGATGAAACAAATGCCCTGTTTCCGAGGTAAACATGTTAGAAGTTAGGAAAACAGAGAAGTGTTGATATTCTAGTTGATAAATCTTATGAAAAAAATACAGCAAAACGATTTTTTCTTTTTGTCTCATGTTCACCTTCCTACGTTGCCTCCAGTTCTTATAAGTAAACTCTGCCCCACCAATTCCCATTAGTCCTTTGTGGCAGCTGATTGCTTCAAACAGTAGAAAACATTTCACCTCCTCTCAATGCACACTGAAAACTTACAATTTCCTTTCCGATTCCAAGATACTTATTTCTGTTTTGTTCTCTTGTGGAAATGGAGAATCCTACTTGAGTTAATTAGACTCTTAGAACCTTACCATACCTGTGCAATTTTTACTCTGTCAATTTTAAATTAGAGAAGAATGCTGGGCTGAAAGCAAGGAAAAAGGCTTTCCATCAGTTAAAGTTCAGATGCCCTTTCAGAAGAAGTAGCAAACTTGTACTTTAATCTCTTCTTCCCACTCCTTTCCCCATCTCCCATCCTTTTTTCCACAAACCACTCATCACATTTGTTACACACCAAATTTCCACACTCCTTTGCTGAAAACCTGTAGTAGCAAGATTGAATTTTTTCAGATCAAACCCTTCTATAGCAGCCAAGGAAAATACTGACCAAGGAGATGATCAAAATCCTCAATACAGAAATTTATCTTTCCATATCCAGCTTCAAGTCTGACCCCAGAGATAAGGTACTAGGAGAGCACTTTCAGGTTTACTAAACACCTAAGGGAGTTACATTTACTCTAATTCAATATAGATTCAAACTGCACTTGCATAATCATTTACAGCTCCCTAAATCTGGCCCACAGCATTCCAGACTGTTCATTCTGCTCTAGCCTGGACAGAATATCTGCAACCTTTCCTTGACAAGAAAACATTCCACTGCCCCACTGGAGCCTCGGGAAGAATTTACGTGGGGAGAGACATGCAAGAAACGTGCCAGAAGCAATGAGAGTAGTACAAAAGACAGAATTATTCTCTGGCTCAGAAATACTGTGATGCAAACCTTGGTGTTGGCAGCTATTTCCACTGCTTTTTCAGTGGCTACAGCATCACTGGGGTAAAACACGGTGGAGTTGGGAATAGCCCGGAACATGCACAGATCCTCCAGTCCCATCTGAGAGGGCCCATCCTCCCCTGAAAGAATTAAAGCAGGGTTACTAAAGAGCAAGTGCACGTTTTTGACAATCACTCAATATAGAAGTGATGCTCAACGTAAACCAGGCAAAAAAGGAGAAAAGGATAAAATCAGGCACACACACGACATGCAAGTCTACCTGCTTGAGAAAAGAATCATCTTCTCCTTAAACTTGGAACCATCTAAACAGTAAATAAGGATAGAAAGAGACTAAAAAGAAAGAGAACTAGGATTAAAAAGAAAAAATAGGAAATAAAGTATAACAAAACAACACAAATGGAATACAACCAAATAGGAAGGGTACAGATACAGAAAGAGGGTCACAAGATATCTGAACATCTTCAGATTTACATGTGCTGAGGCAAAATTTACACTTGCAATAAAGTGTTCCTCCAGATTTAAACTGCTGGAAACGTGAAAGGAGAATTGCATGTGTCCCATCAGAAATGGAGAGTGCAATCGGTACAACTACTCTCAAATTTTTAGGCTGATTTCAAGATTAAATGAAGGGTATGTATGTATTTTTTAATACTGTGAAAAGGTCTTGTAAGGAGCAATAGGGCATCTGTGTTGTCAATTCAACAACTCCAGTGCCTCATGGCATAAACTGCAGGTCTATGGAAAAGCACTGTTAGCCAGGACACGTGCTGGGTGCCACGATCTGCCATGGTTAAAGAAACAACCACCACAACACCCCCCGCCCCCAGTGACCTTATGTAAGGGAGCTTTGGGAAGGGCACTGCTCCAAACCAGCCATGCACAGGGCTCTGAGGCAGCTCATGTCACAGCCTGCAGGGCAAAGAGCCTTCCCACATGCACCCGCTACCTGTTCTTCAGGAAGGACGAGTTCACGAGGAAGGAGGAGGATATTTTCCTAAGAGCAGCACAAAATTCTGAAGAACTTTAAACACGTTAAAGAGGTCAATCATTGAACTCTGCCACTGCACATTACTAATAAAGTAAGCACAGACCAGGAAGAGGAAGTGCCTCAGCTTTCAATCATGGCATGAAAAAACCCTCTCAACATCACAGTTTCTAAATGTGTGTACTCTGAATGAGAGGGATCCAGTGGGCATTTTCCTTTCCTAAAATGCACCCATACAATGAAGATATAGAAGGAAAATGAAATTATAAAGAATAAAATTATCAGGTGATAATTTTAATATCCTGAATCTGAATCTTATCCATGGTAGAGAGTTACTCATGCTTGTCCTGGCGGTGCCAACACCACCAACATTCAAAGCTCCTCAATTCAATTCAAAGTAACTTACAGACTAGCACCAAGTTGAGTCTGGCCCCAAGTCTTTATGAAAATCACAATTTATATGGTTTTGGCATATCACAGATCAAATGAAAGTATAATTCTCAATTACATCTGCAAAACTTACATTTATAGCTTAATAAAAGTAAGTACTTAATATGAACAGTAGCAAATGTCCAAGATATAAACCAGTCTAAGTAATTGATATTTCTACTTTTGGCACATGTACACTATGATTTCTTCTCCTATATGTTCAGTTTGAAAAATACAGATTTTTCCATTATTCTCTTATGACCTTAAAACTTATTTAATGTTTAGGTCTATCAGCAACTACTGGTCTAGGAGTGAACTTAGTACAAGTTCAGAAGGTCATTGTGATAACTATTTCTCATAAATTTAATGGGTTCAAATTTCAGTGCAGCAGAAGCCCAGGTCTAGCCAGAACTGCATACATAAAACTTCAATTTTCACCACAGATCCCGATTGGATTCTGAATTCCATGCAGATTTGGAATTCCATGCAGGCTCAAAGTTCTAATAGGAAGTACACTTCATTCATACCCTTTCATTTAAAATTGAATTTTTTAACTGCTAAAGGATTTCTCTGAGTAACTTCCTCTATAACTCTGTATATAAGTTGCAAAACTTACATTAATAGCCTAGAACTCTTTATATAACTTTATATATAACTCTTTATATAAGTTGCAAAACTTTAGGTTGAAATTCTTTTTTGAAGATCAGGTTGAGGCTTGAATGAGGTTTGTACCTCAAACAACTTTCTAAATTCAAGTCTGCACTTCACAGTCACAGCTCCCAGCAGGACATTTCATGGGCTGAAAATTGAAACTTGGAAGTGTAGTTCTAGGAGACAATTCAGGTAATCCAAAGGAGTTTTATCTTCTTAAATCAGCAAAGACCAAACATAATTGGCTTTTGCACCAACACCCTGCTTCCTAAAAGTCTGAAGGTGGAAGGACTGATTTTAGTAAGAGGCTTGCAGTAGAATCCCACCCTTAATTACATACAAAAGCCATAATCTGATAGACACTACATACAGTCTCTGCTCCAGAGAACTGCTATAAGTTAAGTTTGAGGTCTGGGATGAGATTACATGTGTTTATGAAGCATCTTTATATCTTTGCCAATATTACAGATTAAATTAACTATTTTGTTTTAAATTTAAAAAAAAAAACCCCAACTCTCCTCCAAAACTTACTACCAGCCAAAACTATTAAATCAACTCAAAAACTAATGTGTGCAGAGCACCTTAATTTACTGCCCCTGTCAGCTCTCTCTCTCTTTTGCTTTCCCTAGAAATACCTGCTAGTTTCTCAAGCATAAATGTCTACTTGCATTTTTCTTCTTGGTATGCAAGTCTGTTCCTGTTTTCTTGGGTCATGTCTATGCATTTCAGATAAAAAATAAAATTCTCTTGGCTTCTTCAAACCAAAGCAAACATGACTATGATCTGATGTGCTCCAAACAGTTACAGTGGGAAGCAAAGACCAGAGAAGGTTCTGCTGGTGAGGGCCCTTCACCAGTTGGTCTGAGATGTGCTGGCTCTGCTGCCTTGGTCTCCACTGGCAAACTGTTTTCCCACATCTCTCAGGTGGATGGACTGCAGGACAGGGCCTGGGCAAGGAAAGTTCCTTCTGCTGTAAGATATCCTTGGTTTGGCTGGGATAGTTCATTTTTTTCTTAGCTGGTACAGTGGTGTGTTCTGGAATTAGGATGAGAATGTTGTTGTTAACACATCAATGTTTTGGTTGTTGGTGTGTGGCATTACTCTAAATCAAGGACTTTTCAGTGTCCTCATGCTCTGCCAGTGGACAAAGAGCTGGGGGGGACCCTGGCCCAGGCAGCTGACCCAAGCTGGCCACAGGGACATTCCACACCACAGAATGCCATGTTTGGCATATAAACTGGGGGGAGTTGGCTGGGAGGGGCTGACCACAGCTCAGGGACAGGCTGAGCATTGGTCAGTGGGTGTTGAGAAATTGTATTGTGCTGGTTTTTCTGAGTTTATTCTTATAATTACAGTTAGTATTAGTAGTATGTTTTATTTTGTTTCATTTATTAAACTGTCCTTAACTCACAAGTTTTTTTGTGATTCTCCTCCCAGTCCCACTGCAGGGACAGGGAATGTGTGAGTGGCTAGGAGGTACTTGGTGTCCAGCTGAGATTAAACCACAACAGATCAGGCTTGTGATCTCCTGAGGGACCTCCACATACAGGAGTCCATGGATGACCAGATCATCCCAGAGTCCCGAGGGAACTGGCTGATAAAGCTGCCAAGACACTCCCCATGAAGTCACAGCGGTACCAGGTGGAGTCCCAGTGCTTTAAAAAGGGGAAAAGAGAGAATCCTGGGAACTGCCAACTGTGTGTGGGAAGGTCCTGAAACAGATCCTTCTAGAAGCTGTACTAAGGCACATGGGGAAAGGGAGGTGATTGCAGACAGCCAAGGGTAAGTGCTGCCTGACTTTAAGCAACCTGGTCTAGTGGGAGTTGTTGGAAGGAGATGACCTTTAAGATCCCTTCCAACCCAAAACTTTCTATGATTCAATTTTCTGAATTATGAAACAGCTTCACAGTTCCTGTTTCATCAGTATGTAAGAGGCTTTGGATTTTTTTCATCACCATATTAACAATTTCAGTCGTAAAAAATACTGGGATAAGTTGAAGTAGTTATTTCAAATGTGTGATCTCTGAAGTGTTTTTGAGATTGAAGGACAACAGCATCTGCACAAGAGCAGTATCATTAGTTTCTCATTTAAGAGACTGGGAAACAAAGGTACAGTAAGCACATCACTATTCTTTCCTCAGAAGATGTCAACTGCAAAGATGAAATGGAACCTAAACTCCTCAGTTTCAGCCCAATCCCTTATCAGTCTTTACTTGTACAGTAGAAAAGCTTGTAGGGAGAAGTCCTATTTTCATCAGGCCAAAGAGGAAAAACAAGCCGACGACAGCTTGAAATTTTTCTCATTCTTTCTAAATACAACAGAAGCAGATTTGCAAATACAACTTCCTCCTACCACCGCTGCCACTGCTGCACCACCACAGCTACAGCACAGCTTGTCTCCACAGAGCAGGAGCCATCTGACTGCCAGACCTGATCCCTGGGGGTGCCCTTACCGATGGAGACCCCGCAGTGGGAGCCGCAGAGGTTGATGTTGCTGTCGGAGATGGCGGCCATGCGGATCTGGTCGAACGCCCGAGTGAAGAAGGTGGCAAAGGTGCTGGCAAAAGCCACGGTCCTGTCACGAGTGGCACAACCAACTGCAATGCTCACCTGAAAGGGGGACATTGCACAACAATAGTGAATTCCTCATTTATCAGTGGTTTCCAGGGCATCATCTGTGGGACTTCTTGCCCTAAAAATTTAGCAAGAAGCTCCTGCTTCTACTTGCTGGCATTTCCAGAAAGGAAAGGAGGCAACTCATCCTCCCAATACCTATTCCCCTGCATCTCCTCTGCTCCATGCTTCAACTGATAGCTGTTATTTTTGACTCTTACTGGCTGCTTCTTTTTTTTATCTGCTTAAAGCAGCCATTCAAAGGTTTTTAAGACTTATTCCCCTCTTTCTTCTCCTGGATCAAAGGCTTACATTCGCAGTCCAATGGACACGGTCTTGCTATCTCCAGCAGACAAAAATCATCGTTAGTGAGAGGGAATGGATTTACCTGTGTTATTTAGACTGGTATTTACTAAAAGGGCCCTTCTTTAGCAAAATGGAAATTAGAACAAGGTTCCTAAATGGGTTTTCTGCTACAATTACCTCACATCTATTTGAAAAGCAGATATCAGACCCCCACTCTAAGGAGGCTCACTCTGACTGGTCATACTGATCTCTCAATGAACCCCAGGGAGCAGTTACCATGTTCTGCTCAGCAATGTAGCACTCGATGTAGCGGCTGGGATGTTCCTTCTTGAAGAGCTCTGAGAAGGTGGAGTTCTTTGTGTCTCCATCCAGGGCAATCACTCGGTCATTGGCGTGGCCCAGTTTCGCCAGCGCCACCCCGTAAGCCTTGCGGGTGGCCCACTGCAAAGGGAAAACACACCAGGCCTGCTCTGACTTGCTGCTTTCTAGAGGCTTTCTTTTGTTCCTATTTTATTGTTTTCAAATGATAGCAGTAGCAAAAGTACATATGAGAACGGTGACACACCGAAGAGTAAACAAACCCACAACAAAGCATTAGAAAATACATCTGTGCTGAAATGGGCAACTCCCCACCAATCCTGCTAGGAAATGTTTGAAACCTTGCTTTCACGGAAATTTCCATGATTGCTTGGAAACTCACTGAACCTCAAGGAGTTTCTTCAATTTCAAAAGCACATAAAGTGGTACTAAAGAAAATTGATAATGGTCATGAAATGAAGAAGAGTGATTTGAATGTCCATATTTTAATATATTTATATACCCTTTCAATACCCAGCTAATTGACTGTGTCACACCACAGAAGTAGGTGTCTGCCTACTGAGAAGAGGTGGGTAGCTGCAATTGTGGCAAGGGATAACACAAACCCTCCTGCCATCCAGTTAAACAGTCTCACACTTTGAAATATCTGACCACCAGTGAAAAAGAAGGAAATACCTTTTCTCCCACTTTGTAAGTTGGTGGAGATGGCATCTTAATGTTTCTAATATTCACTATAGGTGCATCTTCTTCTGGAAGGGCTGGAGAAAGCTTTTTCTTGTTTTGGATTCTGTCATCTATTTCCTGAATGACCTGTTCAGCCATATTTTTCGGAAGGGGCTTTCCATGCCAGCTTTCCTTATCTTCAACACCTGTGTATTTAAAATCACATTACAGGTAAGAAAAGTACAAAAACAATTTAGGTTTTTAGCTGCAGATTTTACCCAGTTAAAAGTGCAGTGGAGTATGACAGTCCAGTATTGTCTTCCAAGGAAGAAATTCCTTGAACAATTACAGTAGTATTCAACTACATTAAGACAGATATATTTAAACAAATAGGAGGAATTTTACATAATCAAATTACATATATTCCAAAATTATGACAAAATCCCAGCATCTTCTACTGAAATTATTTGTAAATTTGCACCTAACAGACCTAAGTGTGGCAGGAAGCAACCAGTAAATCAGTGTAAACATTTCCTGTGAAATTTCAACAGTTAGTTCTATTTAAACAAAATCAGTTAAGTTTGAAACAACAGTTAACCAAGGTGTCCAAATCAAACAAGATCTGATGTTTTACAGCTTTATTTTAATAGCTTCTGATGACTCTTATCTGTGCAGCCAGCACTAGCAGCCAAATCACCTCTGTGGCTGATACGCTGCTTTTCCCTCTGTCACTGCAAATAATGGACTTTGCTTCCTTGCTCAATGAAAAGGAATGAAGATATTCACTGCTGTTATTAATATTTATCTGGTCAGAAAGGCAAGCTCACAGAGTGCTGCTAAAAGCTGTGGCTAAAGGGAATCATGGCAACCCTTGGCACACTGAGTGTGCATTTGCTCCATCCCACGGACAGAACACTCCACAGCTGGCACGTCTCACTTGATGAGACCAAACCAATTTTCTCAGCAGTAATGATGCTGGGAGGTATAGAGGGTGAAAGACTTCCTGCATGCTGCTGCTCAGATGTGCAGGTACCTTTGCTGCAGCACTAGGTACACATCATGTGTATGCAAAGCAGTAATTGTTTTATTACCTGATATGCCTTTGCCTTTAAAAGTCTTTGCAATGATGGCTGTTGGCTGATGTTTGGCCTGGCCAAAGGCTTTGCAAAGCTCCTCCACACTGTGTCCATCCACGATGATGGCATGCCAGCTAAGAACAAAAACAGATCAACTGTTTCTAAAGGGTTTTAGCATGTGACACTCTCTGGTAGTCAGCAATAACAATAACAAATACAAACTTCATTCCAGTGCAGTGTCTTTTTAAGAAACCCAAAGTATGCCAGAAACATGAACTAGCATTTTTTTGAGACCATAAAAAGTAGCACAGCCACTTTTTTAATAATCAGAGTGAGTCACAGGGGGATCAACAGCTATAAGCAAAATTCTCAGCCCACAGACAACTAAGTTGTCCTGCATTTCTTCACACATAATGGCCCTTTTTAATCACAAGAGCAAATCAAACATCTAGAAATAAGATGAACACTGACAATAGACGTTGATTAAAAAAACCCAAAACACTCTGGCATAATTTGGTTTCTATTGTATCTGACAATTTTTTAGCATGGACTTTGCATCTGCATAGAAATATGAAACTAAATGAAAGCCAATACACAAAGAATTATCTTACTTTCCATGCTGGTTTTTTCTGATCTATTTGCCATGGTAGGACACGTGGTCACAGTTATAAAATCTGAATTGAATGTGTTAAAAACAGTTTTAAGACCCCTAACAGATTTATCTGTGCAAGCAGTCCTTATTTTTCCTCAAAACCAACAAGTTTTGCTGCTTTTAATATTCCTGCTGCTTCAGCCATAAAGTCGACCAATATCAGGCATTATGAAAGACCATCTTCCTTGCTGATGGAATCCTTTAGAGATGAAAGCTCATTTGAACAATTCTGAGAAGCAAATAACACATACATTTTCAAACAAGAGATTATCCTGAACTTCTCCCACTCACATACCCAAAGGCCTCGCAGCGTTTCTGGTAGATTTCAACGTGATGCTGCAGAGGAGCTGGGTCACTTTGTCCAAGACGATTAATATCAAATATAGCAACAAGATTATCAAGCTTGTAAAAGCCAGCAAAGGCCATTGCCTCCCAAACAGAGCCTTCAGATAACTCTCCATCTCCAAGCAGGCAGTACACTCGATAGCTAGAAGAAATTAAAAATGAAAATAAATTAGGTTTGATGTGTAAGCACTATTAAATCAAAACTCATCCGATAATTCATAGTAAGAATTCACTTCATTTTTCTATCCCAAACTCAATTCCCATTGTTCAATGCATTCACCTCAGCTAAAGTTACGTAACCTTAGACAAATCAAATTAAAATAGTTCTGAGCTGCTACACGTTAGAAAAATAAGATGACAAATACTGCACTCCTTTCCAAACTTTTGTCTCAAAAAAATCAAGTCTTAAGCTTCCCACTGCAAGGCTTGACTGAACAGGCCCATTGAACACTGTCACTGTGACTCAGCAAGATCCTGAACAATGCAGGGACAGTTACCTCTACTTCCTCCTTCCTCCCATATATCAACTGGAAGGACAACCAACAGTAATTAATTTCAGGAAACTCTAAATTGTGGATGAGCTCAGCTATGGATTAAAGCATGCTGCATAACAAATTCAGAGTTCAGGAAAAAAATAACCAACATGATATGACTTTGTAGACTATTTCTCCCACCACTGAAGCCTTTTATTTAGGTAAACCTCAGCAGGAATACTGCCTCATCTCTACCAAATTCAGCCACAGCATTTGTCTTTTACTACCACTCTTCTTCTGGATGACAAAACTTTGTAAATGTTTATTACCCATGAAAATAATAATATTAAAAAAAGGTAAATTAGCCTTCAAATATATAATTTCAAAACAAAATAATCGGGATATCTGTCAGTGATATTTTTTTTTACTCGACATGAAGCTATAATAAACTTTTGATCTGATTCCCACCTGCCTTCAGCTAAATGTGAACTCCTTGCACTTAAGCTGCTCCCCAGTGCTGCATGCAAGACCACCTTTTCCTTTTGTCATGTAAGCACTAGTTAGATTTTTTCCACACGTAGCATCTGCTAAACACAATTAAAATCAGCAAGTCATCTTTCACAGAAATGATTTCAAGGAAGTGAAGTGTAGGACACATTAACTGGGCAGCCTATGCTCAGATGTACTAGAACTGTCAAATAAAATATATCAACCACATCAGGCTATTTTCCTCCTCATACAGTTTTGCCTTTAGATATCTTCTTTTCTTGTGCACAAAACAAATGGCAGGAGCAGTCATTTTTGTTTCTGTGGAGTTGAGTGCCTTTCTGATAACATTTTGGAGCCCTATTTTATGATTCAATTATGCTGTTATTGACCATAACAGTTCCTTATCCAATGTTCTTCATTATTTGTCATCTGACTTTGAACAGACATCTCCAGCTTGCACTTTCCTTCTAAAGGGACACATCCAGTCTCAAAATGGATATCAGTTACTCTCTGGAAGTTAGAGGCTCCTCCAACAACTCCCTGTCTCCTCTGTTCAGGAACATCAGCTTGCAGTGCTGTCAGGTTACAAAAGAAACACACACATGCACTAATTGTTGCTAATCTTTAAACCCTTGGTAGTTTCACTGGCAACAGCTTTGTAATTATATATCATTTAAAACCTGAATTTGAAATCAGATTTAGGCATGGAGAATGGAATAAATGAGAATGAATCTATCTATCTAATTTATTTTAACAAAATTTTTCCATTAAATGCCAATAATCATGAAGTATGAAAATGGAATTACCTGGCTCTGTCAAAGAATTTGCCAGTGTATGCCATTCCACAAGCAGCACCAAGACCCTGCCCAAGGGATCCAGTAGCCACATCAGTGAAGGCTTGTCTCTGAGAATAAAAAGACAGTAATTATTTTACAGTTATGAAATAGAGGAAGTAATTTCCAGTGCTAGAAGATGGTTCAACATACATCAAAATGCAGCTTCTCAGCCACAACACTGTGCAAATCCCTCTAAATCTTGCCTTGAACCCCTGATTTCCCTGCAATGCAGGTTTCTTTCATGATGACTGTCACAAGCTAACTGGGCTCTCTGGGAGGGAATGGAATTTCTCAGCTATATTTTGGTTGGCAACACTTAAGAATTGATGATTTTGTGTAAAAAAAGAATCAATTGAAACACCTGGCTGGGAATGGAAAGACCAATGAGGTGGCCAAACTGGGTGTAAACTCTTGAAGTACCTCAAAGCTGCTTAAAGGACAAATGAAGCCTGGATGGAGCTTTACCTAAACATTTATTAAATGGAAAATGCTGCCATGCAGAGCTGTAGGGGGAATTTACTACAACAATAAAGGTCATTATTACAAGCTCATTCAAACATAATTCAAATTCAGTTGTGAAGCCATAAATGCCATCATCCTTCTTAGAAGTCTCTATCTTTCCTGTACTGTACAGCTGGCAACCAAAAGTGCTATGAAAAACTTATTGTTTCACAGAAAACATACTTTTGTATCAAAGATTATGAGCACTCACTGGCACTGGGTGTCCTTCTAGGACAGAATCAATTTTCCTCAAGTTCAGTAATTCTGCTTCTTGTAGGAAGCCAGCCTCTGCCCAAACAGAATATAAAATTGGTGCTGCGTGACCCTAGAGAGAAACAGAAATTGTAAACAAAACACAAGTTTCACAGTTCTCGACCATCAAGACAAAATTCTACAAAGCTGACAAACCCTGAAATCAGGTTCTTGTGCCCATTAGGAAGGCACAGAGTTATTAAACAGCTTTACAATGCACACATCCACACTGATGCTTGTTTCCAAGTTCCCCACACCCCTGCCTAGAGCACCCCAGCAGGATGAGTGGTGTTGTCTCACTAGAACTTCCTTCAATATGAATGTGCTCAAGGTTGAATGCAATGAGTGACAACAGGCAAAATTTTAAGCTTTGTACACTCAGACCTTTGTGGTGCAGTCATCAAGAGCCAAAATAGCACGCAGAGGTTTGAAGCATTTAGCAACTCTGGACAGAAATACTGATTAATTAGAGAGCTCGAGTAAACATGAGGAGGTGACTCTCTCAGTGCTTCACAACCTCAGCATCAGCTGCTTGCTTCTCACTCCATTCCTTCTTTCAGAGTGGCCACCAGAAATGGCAACAGTCACATCCAGCACAAGGACACCCACCGTGGGCTACACAGCACTGCTGCGAGCCACCGCTGGAGGAATTCTGACTCAAAGATGGAATGTGCATCATTGGAGCACTTCACCTGCCATGGTTTACATCGTTTGCCATGTTTTACATTTTCTGAAGGCCCCTTTATGTCATATGAACAATATATCCCCATGATTTGCAAGAGTGCAATGTAACAGGGGACAGAAACACTAACAGCCAGCACAGATTGGGGTTTAAGTGTTTTCTGACCCACAGTGGCCTCAGATGTAACAGTGACTTTAATACCATAGTGGCACAGTAGGAATGCAAACTACAAACTACTCACTAACCTGCCCTGTTTCATGTAATGCTCCCTGAGAAGCTGGCAGGAATTAGTGCCCACTGTGACGTGGCTGCAGGCATAACAGCAGGACTGCATTTAACAAGAGAGCACAAAAGCCAACTGCAACTGCCTTGTCAGAAAAATAAAACAGACCTTATTGAATCCTGATAGATTATATATACAATATAATATTTATTATTTAACATTAGAAAAACTTAACATAGTGGAGTTAAGACTTATCAGGACACATTACAAAGACCCTTTTAAAACCATTTTTAAGTTATGCTGCAACTCAATTCAGACAGCTTCTTTCTTTCTGAAGCAGACATATTCCAGGCTCCCAAATATTTCCTACAGACTGCTGTGCAGATGTAAGTGTGTGCACGCACAAGTCAAAGAAGACAAGTCAATTAATCTACAGACAGACAGTTCTTTGCTAGCAGACTGCAACAGGACACAAACCAGTAATTATTTATTTACCTTTGAAAGAACAAACCGGTCGTTGCTGGCGTTTCTGGGGTCTTGCACTTTGTACCTCATGGTATGGAAAAACAGCACAGACATAATCTCTGCTGCACTGCAACATGATGTAGGGTGGCTACAAGTCAAGAAGACCCAAGATTACCACTTGTGCTGTTGTTTGCTCAGGACTGCATCTTTAAAATGTCATTTTATCAGACCCCAACTCTTCAGCATTAAAATACACCATGTTTGATAGCACCCCTGTGCTGTTCCCCCAGTGCCAATCAGTTGTGCTTTGAGATAAAGAGAGCATCTGATCTGGTTGAAGTGGATGTTCACTCTAGGCCCTGCTGACAGCTCAGGGAGTTGTCTTTTGGAGCTCTCCCTTCTTTTCCATGCCAAGACCACCACCTGAAGGGGTGGCTGAAGCACAGGACAGTCAGACACAGGCTGTGCCAGCCTGAGCCTGAAATCAGACTCCACTGATTTATCTGGTGGTAGAAATTCACACCAATGCAGAGGAAACAAAGACAGCTTTCCACAGAACTGGAGCCACTCACTGAGTGGAGAAATTAAAAGCATGGCAACAGGACTTTTTCAGGCTCTGATGCACAGGCAGGGATTGGTAATGCAAGATTAACTTCTGCAGAAAATTCTGGAACATTTATAATTGTATAACTTAGGAATAATTTCATTGTACCACATTAGAGCTGACAGAATAATAATTCTGATTTCTAAAGAGGACATTAAATAATGCAATTCTTGTTTTCATCTTCTACTGAAACTGGATATGGAAATTTACTGTCTCCAGTAAACACCCAGATACATGTCGAAAAATACTAAATTGCTTAATCTTTGGCTAAGAGGGAACTAACATTTTCTACATTTACATCTTTCTAAGTTTGAAATATTGTATGAGTTGGTTTATCAAACATTTTTAAGTATCTGGTATAGTCTCTCCCATTGAACTGTCTGGGATAACAGCAGCATGAATTCATACTTCAACTATAACTTGCCTTAGGAATACACAGGCCCATTTCACTGGCAACTGTGCCATAAAGTACCAACAAGTGAATATACAATTATGTGAAGAGGTTATGCAAGTAGCAAATATGGAGTTATTCTATGACAAGGTATATGTTTCATTTGAAGTGCAATAGAAGGGCACAGAATTAGTTTTACTTGTCTACATTACTGTAATTTACATAATGATCACAGTAGTTCTCATGCACCTGGAAGGGGTGGCACTGGTGGCACTACTTGACAAAAAAAGAGTACCAGCCTTGGCTTTTCACTTGCCATAAAGCTTAGAAGGGGTAAGGAGGCTCTTTAAAACCCTTTATTGAGTGTGGGAAAGAGCATATTTCAGATTTTACTGGTGTAAACAGTATCATTCTTGACATCAGCCATTGCTACTGAAGTACAGGAAAGTGGATGATGAGTAATAAGAGAGTTGAAAATGCAGTTTCAGCTTTCTCTTCTACCAACATTTATTTTTCATCTTCAGCAGGATATTCTGAAAGTATTTGATCCTACTTGGAAAACAGGACAAACTGACTATGAAAGTGTCACCTTTGTTTCCCACATGTACATTTACCATGCATGTTAGGATTAGACAACACTTTCACTAGAACTTTAATCAGAATATTTTCTTTTGATAGTAATAAACCTTCCCGCCCAACATTACCAACATAACTGTAATAAGAGAATAAAAACATGCACAACACTTGCAAAATACAAATTATGGTTAGTGTCCATCCCTTAGTAAGTACTCACACACAGGGAACCAAGAGAATTAGCTTTAAACCATGGTTCAAACATATTAGTAAATATTTATGTATTTGAGTTAATCAATAAGCCTTACATGCTTGTTTAAAGCTTTCATTCCTTTAATTTTATTAACTTTATACTTAACCATACTTCTATGAACTCCTGGTCTTGATTAAAAAAGTTTTAAACCACCTAAAATGGTAGCATGTGGAAATAAAAAAAAAGTAGAAAAATTTAATAAATTACCTGAAAATGGGGAAAAAAAAATCTCGTTAAAACTACAGGTTAATAAAATGAATTTCTACTATCAGAAATAACAAAAACCCCCTTAACTTCGACACACAGTCCTTCAGTAGGACACCAAACCAAAGTACACCAGAACACTAAAATCCTGGATCCACACAAAGCAAGGGTAGAATGATTGCTCCAAGTTAGTTTTGTGGGGGTTTTTAATTACTGTGCATCAATTCATATTTGTTCCATCTACACCTATCCACACATTTCAACTAAAAGGATAGTGGTGGAAAGCTAAAATGGAACACAGAGTCAAAACCCAAAAAAATTGAAGAAAAAGTAATCTGCAACAAGTGATCACACCACATACTATGAAACTTAACTGCCTCTTAAGAAACTCTTGCAACTTCCACTTTTAAGAATGTATCCATCCTGCCCCGGGAAGCCAAGATACTGTTTCAAAACTGCAGAAATTTATCATCAGCTACAGCAAAGACTCTACCCATTTCAATGGAAATGTGTGCACTACTTATCTTAAAGAAAAAGCTCTTCCACGCCCCAAAGCAAGTACGTTCAATCTTTACAACTAACCTAATCAAATTTTTTGCCCATGTAAGTAATTTTGAGCACAATTTTTTTCCCCCCAGTTCACTGAATTTTTCCACTCCAGGTGATGAAATACTCAAAGTGACGTGTTTGAGCAGCTTCAGGATCAGACTGACTTAGCTCTTGCCCAGGCAAAGGCTGCACTTTCTTTAACTGAAGGTAAAACAAGTAAAGACTGCAAGAGCTGGTGTGACATATCTACCACACCACCACTCGTGTTGCAATACATGCCACAGTTCACAGAAATTACTTCCTTGAAAGTAGTAGGCAGGTCCTCTTTTCTCTGAAGTGCTTTTATCACAAGTATTTCCTTCAGTTTTTACAAACTACACCTTTAACAAACAAGTATTTCCTTAACCAAGTCAAAGTCATCATGACAATTCACATTTTCAATTAACTGTAAGTGTCTATTTAAACTAGCATTCAAACATCTTTTCCATCCTCAGTGCACACCAGCAATTTCAGCAAAGTACACTGTCTCAGTTTTTGGAAAACATATTCATAATGCACAGCTACTTTGGAAATGTACATGTTTTGCCTAACTCCACAACTGATTGAATGTCTTTGGGGCACGTTACTACACCATCATCTTGGCAACCAAATCTTATTAAGAAAATATATTACTTGTAAATAGCATCTTCTCTCAACAGCCTGTCTTTCATAATCTGCTTGTTATCAGGTTGTGTAATAATTTCAGACTACACAACTCCAGTGGCAGAACAAACTAGAGGGATTAATGAAATGCTTTTGTGCAAGAAGCACTCAGTGTTGTAGCACACATGAGCCAGGGAATAAAAAGCTGGAATAAAACTACTTTTCCTGTTTCTTCATCAGTATGGTGAGAATGGTTTTACTGGTGAATTTCATGGATCACGAAAGAGAAACAGAGGCTGTAGTATGGTCCTTATCCTTTAACAGCACATCATACAGAACAGAGAAATCACTTTATCTGTTGGTAAGAAAACTGCTACCATACATCCCTGTGGCCTGCTTAATATACTAACTGGAAGCTGAACACAGAAGCCCAAGATCTACAAAGCACAATTTTTCAATTTACCCTTTCACACAGACTTGTGTAATACCGTACACTGAAGCTCTGAAACAAATCAAGAACTAAAAGGACAACTATTGGGTATCCCATATTTCTCTCTCCAGACTGGACCCAACAAGACACACATTTGTAAAAAAGCATTGCTCTAACTTGCTGAGAGCTTTCCCGTGTCCAACACCCCATTTCACAGGAAGAACCACAGCAGCACTTTCATTTACTCTCTGCAAACGGAACGAGTAAAGTTCAGCTTCGAGAGCCATGTGAGGCAGCTCATGCCAGGCACAGAGTGGAGACTGTAAGGCAATTCAAAGAAGCTTTATAATATTTTACACATCACCCTCCTTCACACAAACCTCAGCATCCAAGGGATTCCTTCCGATTTTTTAAAAAGCAGTGCAGCTAGTTTCAAAGAGGTCCAAAGGAGGAAATTGCAACGAGACGGGATATATGTAAAATATACCCAGCACTTTATATGCAAGCATTCATATATTTTTCAAGCAGAAAAAAATGGCTTTAATTTTACATTACTAAAAGCGGATTGTTTGCAGAGATTTTTTTTCCATAGGTAAAGCACGATCAAAGAAAGGATAACCCTGGAATCTGCACACATCAGAGCCCACACTAAATCCTGTCCAGAGGCCTGAATAAACTGCCCATTCGAGACCGCGGGCATTGCACAGATAATCCCACTTGGGCTCACTTGAAATTCTGTGCAGAATTAGTTCCAACTGACGGGCACGCAATGAAAAAGAAGCCGCTTGCGCCTCGGGCACAAATTCTTTGGTTTCCAGTCCTGCACCAACTTAGCATTCCCGGCCTCTCTCCCAGTCACAACACCCGCCGGCACCNCGGGCGCCATTTCCCGCGCGGGGCGGCGGCGCTCAGGGCAGCACCGCTCCGGGAATCACAGCGGTGTTACGGCCGGAAGGGACCCCTGGAGATCACCCAGTCCAACCCCCTGCCAAGGCTGGTCACCCAGAGCGGCTCACACAGGAACGGGCCCGGGTGGGTTTGGAATACCTGCAGAGAGGGGGACTCCCCGACCCACCTTGGCCACCTGTTCCAGTGCTCTNGCCGGCCCCGGCGCCCGCCGTGGCCCGGCCCGGCCCGGGCGGGCTCTGCCCGCGGAGCCCCCGGCCGCCATTTCCACACGTGCCACCTCCGCATCAGCATTGCCGGGGGTGCCGGGGCTCCGCCGGGATCAGCCCCGCCCGCCCCCCATCCCAGCGCTCCCGCGGGCGGCACGGCCGGACCCGCCGCATCNGGAACGGGCCCGGGTGGGTTTGGAATACCTGCAGAGAGGGAGACTCCACGACCCACCTTGGCCACCTGTTCCAGTGCTCTGCCCCGCTCAACGTGAAGAACTTCTCTCTCATGTTGAGGTGGAACTTCGTGTTCCACTTTAGTTTTGGCCACTTCTCCTGTCATGTTGCTGGGCACCACTGAAAGGAGTCTGGCACCGTCCTCTTGGCACCTGTCTGTGGGATGTTTGTATGCATTAATGAGATCCCCTCAGTCTTCTCCAGAATAAACAGGCCCAGCTCCCACGCTCTCTCCTCACAGGAGATGCTCCAGATCCCTCATCTTTGTGGCCTCCACTGTACCTCTCCTTGTCCTTGTACTGAGGAGCCCAGAACTGGATAGAGAACTCCAGATGTGCCTCACTAGGGCCGAGTAGAGGGGCAGGGTCACCTCCCTCGACATGTTTGATTCAACCCCTGCTCCATAAAGCTGTTGCTGAGGGTCTCCACCCCAGCCTGTTCCTATCTTTAAAAGAATGTCACAGTATCCCACACCTTAACAGTAACCTGGTTCTTCCACACAGGAGAAACAGTAGCAGCCTTTCCCCCTGTGGCTTCCTGTCAGGACACAATTTATATTTCTGTAATATATGTTAAAAAAAACAAAAAACAAAAAAACCCAAAAAAACCCAACAACAACCCACAGAGAATTTTGCATAGAATACTGACTTCACTAGCCATCAATCAGCCAATACATTTTCTCTAGCAATTCTGAACACTATGACATTAATACTAGACTTAAATAGGAAAGTAAAATACTTCTTATATATTCCAGAAAGCTCAAGCAGCACTAGAAGTCACAATCTAGAAACAAACAAACAAAAAAAGGTTAATCAGACAACAATGACAAAAAGGTAGTAGTGCTAGGATGGCTGTTGGAATTGACAATCTTAAAGGTATCTTCCAGCCTTGATGATTCTGTGATTCTAAGATACCTTGGATCTTGCCCATTAAACCTGCTATTCCTGCACTGCATTCCTGTATTTCAGTGTTCTGTCCACTGGTAGCTTCTCCTAGAAACTGTATTGAATTGATTTAAAAATATCCTAATGACATGCAGTGAACTAATGCTATCATCATCTACTTCCAGAAGACACTGAACCACTCCCATTAAAAACTACATCTTGAAGGCTCTGCCTTGGATCTTGCCCATTAAACCTGCTATTCCTGCACTGCATTCCTGTATTTCAGTGTTCTGTCCACTGGTATCTTCTCCTAGAAACTGTATTGAATTGATTTAAAAATATCCTAATGACATGCAGTGAACTAATGCTATCATCATCTACTTCCAGAAGACACTGAACCACTCCCATTAAAAACTACATCTTGAAGGCTCTGCAGACTTTGGGTCTCAGAAACAGAGGAAACCCCCTCCATGTTCAGAGCATTCAGCCACGCTCTCTTGGCACACTGCCAGGAGGAAGTAGCATGTGAAACTCAGAGCAAGGTGAGACAAAACTTAGTTCCACAAACTAACCAATTTGTTAGAAGAAAGAAAAGCAGACACCGCTCCCTTAGCTTAATTACTTTCTTAAACTGTTTCATCAGTTGTCTTCTTGAAAATTCTTTTAATAAAAATCTTCAGAAGAAAAACTAGACTGGAAATAGGCCAGGAAGGATGAAACAGAGCCAAACAACCAGACCTGACAGTAGCAAAGTGCAGAGGTTGTTCTGCAGAACACTATACAAAGGTTAATGGCTGCAACTGTCATTTACTCTGCTTCAGTCTATATTCAATCTTCAAATAATTGGGTAGGGTAGACCAACTACCTTTTTTTTATCTCTCTCTTTTTTTTCTTTTTTTTCTTTT
>VXBB01013024.1:154735-200225 GCA_013399915.1 Illadopsis cleaveri
CCTTTTTTTTTTTTTTTTTTTTTTTTTCTGCACACCCAGTTACCCAAATCTTTTAATTTCAGTAATACACTTTAAAATGACATGGACAAAAAAATCAGGATATAAAAGAACCTGATGAGAATCACACAAGCTTTGGTTTAAATTTAGGAACTCTGTTGACATGGGCTATAATGCCAAGAGCTTTCAGTGGCAGAGGAGAGGACCAAGAAATGGGGTATTAAAGCACATTCAGGGTACAGAAAGACACTTTGTACACCTTGTAACCCACCATGCCTAAACAGCAGCTTGGAAATTAAGTAACGTGTGATAGCTAGAAAGTAGCTACTTGTGCAGGCAATCATGGCAAAGAGATCCTAGCTGAGGAAACAGAAACAAGATTGCCAGACAAGGCGGAGACAATCAACAGCCATTCTAACAGAGTTTCCCCATAATATTCTTGTTAAAACCCAGTTTTTACAATATAGGTACAACAATATAGGGACTTCTTTTGTCCTCCTGGAACTCTGATGCCCAAAGGAATATTGTCAGTAGGGGAGCATGAAAGATCTCAGGAGTTACAAGTACCATTTATGAGAAATACTGGTTTTTGTCTCTTCCTTTGCAGATTTTAAACTACAAAATCTACTCTGTTGGTGAGGTAACAGTAAATTCAAACCTAAGTTCCCTGTACAAGACCCTTAACTGAATCTTACATATGCCACACACCAGCAGATATCTTGCTTGGGATCTGGTTGTGCCATTGCCTCAAATGGGCCTAAAATCAAACTAATGTTGCAGAGTGAGGGTGACCAACTTCTCTGAGCATGTTGCACAACTTTTCCTCTTCTCCTCTGTCCATTCTTGCATCCTTTCACAAGCTGTCAGCTTTCTCAAGGCAACAGCACTCTTGATTCTGTCTGCAGTCATATGGTCAGAAGTTAAGACTAAAGCTGCTTCAGCCACCATTCTGGACCAACTTTCCTGCTTGTTCCTTGCTCACTGTGCTCTGGCTTTTTCTGCTGAGCAGTCCCAGAGCTTATGAACTGGATTCCTTTAGGATAAAGATGAAACAGAAGATTCAGTCTGAGAACACAGAGAATACATCCCAGGTGCTAATGAATATTCAGTCCAACAGGACAGACAAGAGCCAGTCGGAAGCAGAATTTAAACTCCCTTATAGTGCAGATGGAGAGTCCTCAGCACTTTCTCATATGATCTATAGACCTGCCCTACTGGAATCTCCTACCTCCTGATGTAGTCAAAGCCACAGAACCATTTTAGCAGCATAGCAGCATTTATTAGCTTGAGCTCTGTACCATGCTCACTGATTTGAGAGCAGCTGTTAAAATACTGGCTGTGCTGAGGAAGGGAATGACATTTTTTTCTATCACCCCTGCTGTTGAAACACTGTTCTTTAGACAGATGTTGACATTAAGCTCCATCATCATCTCATTGATATGGAGTTTTCCATGTCAATTGAGTGAGGTTAGGCAGGATAATTTGGTTTTCTCTAATCTGTGGTTTAGAAGAGGTGCACAAAGTAAATTCTTCAAATGAGGCCAAGTGTATGTGAAATCATGTTTATGCCAAACACCACAGCATTTCATATTGCCCAAAGATACATTAAGAAAACATGGTTGTGCACTCAATTTCTGCTGCAGAAAACGAATTTGAAAAAACTTCCTAAATACACTTGCATCAGAAAATGAAACCCTTATTTTACAGATATGGCCACTTCATCTTTACAGATGGCTGGTAGTATTTACAAACACAGGAGACAAATATCAAAATGGAAGGAGGTATCATGAAAACAATGAAGTAATTTTTACACTAAATTTTTGCTTCTAACAGATTAATTTACTCTCCCGTTTTCTGTCTGTACAGTGTGATTAAGAGGTGGCATTGCCAGGCTGTTACTCTTTTTCTCTGCATAAATCACTGATAGTGGCAACAACTAAAATGGAGTTCAGTGACTCACCATTCCTTTGACAATGTCCTTTGTTTTCTCTCACAATTGTTTGAAATATAAACTGATCATAGCCTTGCTTTTGCCTTTGGCAAAAGGCTGATTCCATTCTTTGGCTGAAGAGTAAGGCCTGTGGTCAAGGGTCTGCCATCAGAGTGATGATGTGCTCTTGAATTGCCGTGTGAGGGTGGCTCCCCCACAAACTGTCCCAAGTGTTCTGGCAACAGCAAGTGCCTTCTCTGGCTGGACATACGGTGCTTTCTTGTTTCCCTCTCGTAAGAAAATAAGGGAGATGATCTGGGTCAGTCCAGTATTACTACAGCTCACAACTTCTTTTGTTTCCTTCATTGTTATCTGAATGGTAAAAAGACCTTAAGACAGACCTAGCTTAGACGGTGTCATTGGGAGATCACTGCCCTCAGCTCCCTCTCCTTGAATCCTTGTGCTGCATCACCGAGTGCTTACTGTGGTATTGTGTTGTTAAAACAGCAGCTCAAGCATTCACAGGATGAAATTCCACCTTGTGTCAGTGCCTCCACTTTGATCTACTGAAGAGGCATGTTATTTCTGCAAGTCTGACCAAGTGTGATGGACTGTAAAGCAATAGCTGAAGTCATGGTATACATTGCATACAACAGTCAACATTTCTTCCACATTCCTGGGACTTGCCTCTGAAACCGTGTACAATGTGATTAAAACAAGGATGCAAATGTATGGACAAACAGTCTTGCTTCAGAACATACAATCACATCTTGTTAGCTTCAGCATTAACTACTAGACTAGACAGCTTATTAAATACATACACAGGATAACTGGATTTTTCCATCCCTTCCTCCACGTTTTGGTGTCAGGGCATTATGTGCAGCAGAAGCATGAAAGCACAGCTATGACTGACATTTGCTGAGATACTGCAAAAATGCATTGCTGACATAAGGACATGCAACCCTGTTTACCAGAGCAGGAGCTGCATGCACTCAGCACTGCTGGAATTCAGGCCAACTAGCTACCATGGGGCTGCATGCCCAATTTTAACTGAAAAACTGTTCTCAAAAGATTGCCAAATCCAAGTCTAGTAAGTGCTCATCGCTACAAAATCCAAAGAGTAGTGAGTAAAGAAAACGTGTGGAGGCGTGGGAGGAGACCAACACGCTGTGCAACTGCAGTTTGAGCCCTGCATGGATTCCAAACTGAACTGGAATTGCCAGTCACTGCTGTCCTGAATTGCCACCTTGCTAGTCCTGAACATCTCCATGTAGTGCACAGGGTTTCTTTTATTTGCAGAGTACCTTAAATAAGAGAAGTGGAATTCCACTCACTGTGGAATTGTGATGGAAATTCCAATCATTGTAGCCTGATGGATGGGAATGCAGAACATTGTCAGACCAAATCTGGTACTGCAAAATTTCCAGAGGCTCAGTCCTCACTGTCACATCTTACTCAAATTCTATTCCTTCATCAGTAATAGCAAGTGGTTTTAGATAAGCACAAGCTTATCTAAAACAAGTAAGGCACACTCAAGTAAACACCCTGTGAAAAGAATATTCAGCAGGCTGTGAAATAATGATCAGCTCTGCAGTTCCCATTGGAGCATGAAAAACACTCTCAGCGTCCTTTAGTTGCCATAGAACAGCAGTTTGTGCTACACAAACTACAAACAGTTATAACCAGCAACCTGGAAAATGCAAGGTTCTTGTGCAGCACCTGATGCAGAAACATCCAGAAGGGAAATCCATCCACCCCTGAAGTCTGTAAGAGCAAGATAAAGGACAAGATACATACAAACAGAATAGATTCATAGTTCAACTCAACTAAAACCTTCTCCTCAGCTGACAAAATCGTCTGCAAAAGGAAAAATGTGTATGGAAAGCTTCATAAGAGAACAGACCGTTTTTGAGTTACATGCAGGCAAATGTTGAAGAAAAACAATGTTAAACCATACTAATTTTTATATTGCCTCTAAATAAAAATGTGATTTACTAAATTTACCCAAACCCAACCCAAAACCTGCAAAGTTTCCAAAATATTATGACAATTTTATGATACATGAAAAGTGTTCAGATTAAACCAAGTAACTTGAGACCAGTCTTACACAATGAGACAGACTTTTATGTCTGTCTAACATGTAGCCTACCAGAGAAAAATGAAAGCATAATATTTCTCACATAGTTAAAAGAAACTCACAGTGACTGGGTTTGGGCTGTTTGATGATATTTAGGGAAGTATTTCCGCTAGCAGTGCAAGAAAATTAGAGTGTTTAAATCAAAGTTTGTAATGCTAATATTGCAGTGTTGTGGGGTATTTGGATTGATTTAGTACAACCAGTTAATGACATTATTTACAAAACTATTTAAATTTATAATCTGACTTTTTTTCACTTGTTGCAATTTCTTCAAATTATGTTAAGATAAATATGAAATACTTATGCAGTAGGAGTTTGAGGCCTTTGCCTGCATCTGTGCTTGAAAGGCCTACTGAATTCATAGTTCCACAATTATTACATCATGTTCGTTTTCTCAATTTGACTCTTGGCTCAAGTTCTATGACACTCTTCAAATAAGCTTACAAGTTACTTGTCTCTTTAGTCTTTGTTTAAATGAATAACTGTATTCAATTAACTGAATTTGACAAAACTGAAAGGATAAAGTTATTGATAACTGCTGTAAAGCAAAATCTCCCAAACAGCAATGCTTTCACACATAGGGTGTGCACATTTAGAAAGGAGGTGTAAGAGAGATGTAATTAGCAAATAAAGCAGGATTTATTTGGGCTGTAATGCATAGGAGAGAAAGTGAAAAAAATCCTGCTCAGCCTGACCTCTGCAATGCAAGAGGCTTTGTCTGCTCTTGTCCTTTGAAAGAAGAGCTGCATTAGAAGCCCTTCGAGAAGGAAATCGTTCAAAGGATGGATGAAATGGATTGATGCCAGAGCATTCTCTCATTATGTACCACCAGCACATCCTTCCACATGCAAACAGTGACTCCAGTTAGACATGGAACAGATTGTTCAGCTCATCTTCAGTAATAACATTATTTAGCTGCTAATGAATTTAAGGAAAAAGAAAAGAGAAAAAATCTCCAGTGTCTGTGCAGCACATCACCAGTAATTGTAAGGAATTATATGCACTCCGTGAGAACAGGTATAGGAGCAGTAATAAGATCAGGCTTTTTTATCTAAAATGATGTTACAGGTAAAGCTACATCACAGGCCCTGGCACTACAGACTATGAATCTACATTACTTTCACATATATTTGTTATGTTAGCAGTTTCCCTCAGACAGCTGTCTTCATATCTGAAGAATATCAATTTATTTTCAAACCTTCATTAAAAGTACTGCACGTGTTTCTAACCAAACCTTTGGGTTTTCTGTAAAAGCTTCTGTTTTGGCAGGATTTTCCTATTAAACCATTGAAAAGCAGAGCTCTCCCTTTATAACGGGCACCCTGTGCCTTCCATCCTGAAGATCTCATCAGGAGCAGGGTGTGCTGTAAACTACAACAGACCCTGTACACATCCAGGTCCTGCAGGCTTTAGCTGCATGCTTGTGCCTCAATTCTTGTGGGGAGTTTACGACGACAGACGTTTCCTCTGCAGCAGTTTTGTTCCATGGGACAACTGTGTCCCCAGAGGGCAGAAGTGAATCTGATGCTTAGAATGTAAACCAGAGAAGGCACTCAGCATCACCCATAACTCTCAAACCTAGATGAGAATGCTGGATAACCTGCTAAGCCTCTCCCATCCCTCTTCTGAACCACAAGAAGTATGAGCAGGATGTGCAAGTCATATGCTTTCTAAATTAAGACCAACAGAGTTTTGCATACAGGAGCCAGGCTGGGTGATCTTTGCTCTGTAGACACACTTAAAAGCTTCTTAACTTATTTATGAGGAGAAAAGAAGTAAAACTTGTACATTTACATCACATTCCTGTGTGTTTCCAAGAAAGGCCTAAAGGCAAGTGCTCTCATTTCAGCCAGCATATAAAGCTTATTCTTTTGCCATTTTGTTTCCCAAGGTTGATTTTGTAAAATGAACCTGCTTGAAGTTTAAAGAATGGATTGTGGTAGAAATATTTTTAAAGATCTGTTTAAAATTAAAGACAAAAGGCAGCTAGGTATGAGCAGCCTTGTTCTATGTAGCAGATTTTAAACTGTAATGGGAGGCCACCAAGCAAAGACAAAAATTAGGTACTGCTGTGATCAGTCAACTCCACTTTGCTCATTACCAGGGGTTAAAAACCCCCACAGCAGACCTGAAGAATTAGAGCAAGGAAATCATGCCTACCCAGCTATTTTCTGAACACACCCTGAAATACTCTGAATTCTTACAGGCAATCTGCATTTGAGCTTTGAAAATACCTGGCCATGCCACGGTATGGAAACAAAACTGCAACCTAAATTCTTCTGTGCTTCAGGAAATACCTTCACAGGCCATACTCTTCCCTCTACAATATCCTCTTTCATATTTACTTAAACTCTTCTGCTATTCCTTCCCTTGTTTTCTTCTCAGGAAATCTTCTCTTCAGTTGTCCTGTCACTCTTGTCTCACTGCCATTGCTCTCTCAAAAATGCAGCAACTGATAAAAATCTTTCTTCATTGAGCTCTTTCCTCAATGCTTTTCGAGCCTGATTAGGAGCATCTTATGAAAAGGAAGTGAAAAATAGTTGCGTAATTGACAAGGATGAGCTTTACAGTTCATGGCTGTATTTTAAGTTACAGGTCTACCACAGAAGTTTAATTCTCCTAATTTAGTAGGTCAGGTCAAAAAATAAATCCCCCAATCAAAATCTAGAAGATGGAAAAAAGCTGATTTGCACTTGAAGTTGTGTGAAGATAGGTGAAAAAATTCCACTACTGGGCACTGGAAATACCTTCTGATAACATACATTATAATTTCTAATATTTTGGTTAGAAAATTAAACCGAAGAGAAATTTACCCCAGCCATAATAAAGACTAATTAGTAACTTGAAGGCATCCCATGAACAAATTAAAAAAAAGACTCTATGAATGACAAGTTTCCTACTCTCTATTACCTTCTATAGTAAGAAGGAAGAGTAGTTGAACCTTTAACATGAGTCCACTAACTTCAATTAACTTGGCCCATGAACATGAGCTATAACTTTACTTCATTCTGCAAGCCTGCAAATGAAATTTGAATTTTAGAAGATGAGCTTTAGGAAGCCAAATGCTTATTCCCTGATTCTATCCAGTACACATCACCATCTTAGTAGGGATTGACTTTAGGATCTCATACACTTTCAAAAAACATGACTGAAGAGCACACAGGATCAAGACAGAAAAGGCCAAAAAGATTTTGGTTTGCATAAACTTTTTGTACAGTGCCTGGTTTAGCTGGAGCTACACAGCGAAATTCAAAAGTATTACCTTATCCCCAAACCAAAGGGGAGCACTTCATGTGAGTAACAGTGGAGTATCTGGACCAGAGAAGACAGATTAATGGCACTGAGAATGAAAAAAATATTCTTGATATTGACCAGACAGACACACTTAATACAGAATTTAGATCTAGATTCCAGAATTTGAAATTTGATTCTAAGCAGTTTTCCACATTTTTTTCCATAATGTTGTAGTAAATCCATGACTTCTGTACCTGTTTTGTATGGCAGTCTTCTGTTAGAAGAATCTGCTTCTGGACATAGTACAGGCATCAGTCCAACAAGAACCATTAGAGCAACAAATGCCATTCTCCAGTGCCTCCTCTGACATGTGACCTGTCCTGCAATCACCAGCTCCTCTGGGTAATTACAATGGGAATGAGCATCTAGGTAAGATTTAGGCCTAAGGTCTTGTTTAATTTCAAGATCAACTTCTATGTTTTCTTCATCAGCTTCCTTATTTTACTTTGTGAGATTTGGATCAATCAGGGCATGATATGGATCAGATGTGGTAGGAGGATAACTGCAATTTCCAATGTCTTGGATCAAAGACCAACACTGGACAGAGAATCAAATGCCATGTCTAGGTGGATGAAAGGGGATACCATAAAAAAGTGACACATAAAGGAACTAAACACAGAGCTGTACTTACAACCCAGTGAAAGTGCAGCTGCATTTCTTAATGTGAGAAGAAATGTATCTGTTTATCAAATTCAGAACACAAGGCTGCTGACAGCAGCAGAGGGCCTTGCAGAGGCTGCTCCCCACTGCCCTTCAAGCAGCCAGGTTCATTTTCTTAGTGGACAAATGCAATTTTGATTTTCCTTACTCCAGAATGGAGTAAGGAATTTGAATTTCTTCTCTGGAGCATATTAACCCTAAATAAAAACTGAACCTTCCAGTAGGCTAATAGAACTCTAGAAATAAAAGGAAACGTTACAAGATTTTAGGAGGTGCTGAAACATGTTTTGAAGTTTTATTACAAAAATATATTTGCAAACATACAAAATTTTGGATGAAAAAATGCTCATTCTTAAACATTTATGCAATAACTTAATAACTGCAAACATACATAGGTGCTATAAAACCCACACCATACCAAAAACGTTAATGATGCAGTATCTACATTTTTTGACTTACAATTATTCCGGTTTCCAGAAATCTTTCCTGAAGCCCCCCTTTCCCCATGGTCTTCACACTGAAAGAACATGCAAATGGCTACAACTGGTGCATATGCAGGAGTGATAAAACTCAGAAATTACTAAAAGCACATAATGTACATTAAAAAACCTAACTAACCATATGCCCATACACTGACTAGATAAAAATAAATACACCACCAAATCAGAGATACTGCAATTTTTCCAACTTGAAGTGAAAGGAAGATATTGCATCTTAACATTTTTGTAACATTGCCAGACAAAAATGAGGTGATACATATTGCACACATTCCTCTTGTTAAGATATGCTGTACAAAGCAACCCAAATACCTGGCAAAAAGGTGGTTGATTTGCTTAGAATACTTTTAAAAAACAAGAAGTCCCAAATTAAAGTTTGCTTTCCAAAACATTTCAGAAATTCTATCAGTGGCTACACATAGCATAATGGGTTTCAGAAATAAACCAAAATGAAGCAATTAGAAATGCAAGCAAAAATTATACATCCATCAGCGAGTGTTTAAATATTGAGTATTTATACACAGAATTACACATTTTATATTAAATCAGGATGAATCACTTGAAATTTTTTTATCACTCATTCTGCAAATCTTGTTTAATTTGGAAAGATATTCTGCTCCTGAAGTTAATAGCTGTTAGGCACCTTTCATATAAACTTTGCATTGTTAAATAACAACAGATAAAGTCTAACTACAAAACTGAGAATTTTGATTTTCCTTAACAATTCAGCAGATGTAGATTTTAAAACTGTCTTTGATTAAGGAAAAGTAAAAATCCAAACTCAAACCTAAAGTAACTTAACATGAGCCACAAAAAACATGCTTAGGTAATAATTCATTTGGGGAGTGTAGTCTGAACTAATAATCTTTTGATTCCCAGAAAGAATAGATAAAATCCCCATTAAGCCAGAAGTTAAAAAAAAAAAAAAGTCCCTTGAAAATGGTCACAATCATTTCCTGTGATGCCCCAAGGTAACTTGCTACACACTGGTTATCCCTTCATGCAGATAACACAAATCAAGCACTTCAACTAGCTGGTCATTTCAAACTTACATAAAAATTTTTAAAAATTACACAAAAAAGAAGCTTTTAAATACACAGTCCACATTAAAAAAAATAATTCAGATTTTACACTGTAATTGAGCTTGTGTTTTACAATGAGCTTTTAATCAAAGGAGTTTATGCGTTACAGCCACTCCCCTGGCACTTGGCCTCTGCAGAGGAGGGTTCCTGTGCCTGCTGGCCCCAGGCAGAGGTTGGAACAGACACATGCACTTGTTCAAGGTGTGAAGTTGTGTGAAGAGGTGTGAAGTGTGCTGTGCACACTACAATTTCAACCCTGGCTCTCTGCCAGTTCATTTGGAAAGCAAATCAACAACCTGTTGCTACCAGGACACTACAAAACCAATGTGAAGTAAGGACCAGCCAACTGCTTGTTTCCAGCTGCCCAGGAACCCTCACAAGGATATTCAAAGTATTATTAGTTTTGTATATGGTTGAAGAACTTAAAATACAACTCCTTCCTACCATTTCTACAGATCTTTGGATATGACTATATTTAGCAAACAGTGCCAATGTACACTATCAGCTTACAACATTTTTATTCTTCCAAACTTTCATCAAATCTTTCTTTGAAGAAACCACAAGCTGTCCATGAGAAGTGAGAAGTTATGGACTCCATCTTTGCTAAATCCAGGTAAGAGCAATCCTCTGTTTGGCTTAGGCTGTCCATTTCTGTTCAGAGAACTGCTCACTGGTTTGTCCCTTTCAGTGAAACTTTTCCTAAAAAGTCCAGCAGAAAATCAGTTTAGACCTTCAGTCTAACTTGAGCCTCACTGTTTATGTCCATACACAGTATTGTAACTCCAGATTTTATGGAAGAAGCTCCTATCTTCCTAAACAAAGTCTGAGTTTGTATTGCTGAATTCAAATGCTACCATTAAATCCAATATATTTCTTGATGAATGCACATCAGCATCTTTCCCTGAATCTTGCACATTTTTCTAACAATATACTCTATATTTTAACTGGAAACACTGAACTCAAAGGCTAAGAAGAGCTTTTCAGAAGGCAGGTAGTGCTAAACAAAATATATTTTCCACTAAAAAGCTAGGAAAAAAACTAAAATAGATCAAATACATAAAAATGTAAATATTTGTTGTATCTAAAACATCCTGATTTGTGAACAAGTCACAATTAAAGCTCATTACTAGTTTCCAATGAAATGGCCGTGCACCTTGACTACGTCAACATTAACTAATCCTTAGGATATCCATACTTACATATATGTTGTAAGGAGCCAAACAGTATTTTTCTTCATATTTCAATAGTGCTTGAGGGAAAAGAATGAAGCAGTGCATCATAACTCACTACAGATCATCTCTTTACTCAATAACCCAACACTTTTCTACTGAAAAAGCATCCTTTAAAACTACTATTGCTGGAGAAGGTTGGGACCTGAACTCAGATTAATTACCTTTGCATGCCTTTAAGAAATAAATACAACCCATGGGTAAACCAACACAGCAGCATAAGGAAGTACAATTAAAAATTTTCTGATTTCAAATGGAAAAGTACTCAGTTAAATTCTTAGTGAATAGTGACTTACTAAATCACATATACAAAGCAGTAATATTTTAATTAGATAAACTTCAGACTATGAAGTGTGCACTAATAATTTGGGGAGAGGGCAACAGAAGAAGAGCATGCATTTGTTTCCCATCTGCATAGTTTTCAACACAGCAGGTCCAATATAACTGAGGAGTGAAAGCCAACAATGGTGTGGTCCATTCTTAAGCTAAAAGGGAACAAAACATTTAAGTTTTTTCAAATACTGCTGAACAGGAAGAGAGTCTTCCAGTGGAGGTCTCCTAACTATAAATTTAAATTGAGAACTTCAACATGCAACTACTTTGTTGCTTAAAAAACTCCAGAAGTACAATCATTGACGATTTTGCATATTTCAAATTTTGCCTTTTTAGAGAAAATGGCCTTACTCACTTGGGTGTTTCATGTCAGTAACGCAGAAACATAAGATTCATGAAATATTGAAAGGATGAATTTACATGCATTAGCTAAAGACTGCCAATGTATTGAGCTAATCACATTTTTAGACCTTTTTTCAAAGATTTAGCTCCAATGGCCTGGCTTCCAGACCTTTTCCTTCCCCACATCTGCCAGCTTAACCATGAGGCATTTTGCTCTCATTTTCCTTAGTCCTTCAAACTGGAACTAGGTTCCCACAAGTGAATTTGGTTCTGGGTTGCTGTAGTGTACTATACTGTGCATTTGCTGGTTGAAGTAGTTTTGAGTCTGTAATCCTCAAAGAGCGAATACAGCCAGGAATGAGAGCCAGAGCAAACATTTGCACATTCACTTAATGCTAATGAGAGCTCAAATGCAACTTAAGTCCCTTCCCCAACTGAAAAAAAAGGTTTGCTGGTGATGATCACAGTGAAAACCTAGATCATTCTGAGAACATTAATTTCATAAGTATTTAAGGAATAACCTTTCCTAACAGGTTCAAATTCAAGACATTGAAAACTAAATATTCTTTTACAAAAATATTAGTTTTATAGATGAGGCATAATTGTTTCTGAAATGAACATATTTTAAGTAGATTCTGCTTCAGTTATAGCTTAATGTTGTCTCTGCTCTTGGTGAGGACTTGCAAGTAGACGTCATGGATAGTGCTGAGAAAACGGGAATCATTCTGCAGGAAAAATAGAAACACATTAGAAACATTAATGAAAAGATGCAAAAGAAGTTGAATTTAATGCCACTTTAGTTGTGATAAGGATTCCTTGCAGCTGATAAGGGAAGGAGCTGTGTGCCTGCACACAAGGTACTCCTGGAACACACACAGGCTGTGAACGATGAAGCTGGGCAGCAGCTGAAGGCATCACCAGGCACTCTGGATGCTCAGACAGACAGGGCTCACTGTGTCAGCCTGGCCACATTTTGCTTCTCTCCAGAGTCTGAACCATAGTCTTAGGCACAAAGAATCCCATTCTGTGTACAGGCTCCCAAGTCCAGTCTGCCTGAGTGTCAGATGGGATGTTGTTTGTCAGGCAGACCAGCCCAAATGGGACTGCCGTGTGCTCGACAAGAATTCCCATGGCAAAGCATGACTGGGAAGTGAATTGGTTTAGTCTATGGACAATATTTACAGATATTTCAGAGTCTAATTCCTTCAAATGACAAGTTACAAAACTGGTATCTAATCAGTTAGCTTGAGGGTGTAGTACTCCCTTCACAAGATCTGAACAGCAACTGGTATCCTGCTTAGAGTGCTGTGTTAAGTACTCCCATGCTGCAGGATATGCCTGTTTTGGTCTCCATTCAGCTCTCTCTCTGTTAAGACTGCAGACAAATATCTCTGTCAGCTCTCTAAAATCACCACCCAGAATATTGGCAGGTGAGCTCAGTTCAAAGATTAGTTTAAGTCTTTAATTAGAAAACCCATACACACCAGTAGAAGAAAGGTTATGTAAAAAGGAACAGGTAAATCTGGCAACCTAATGATGGGATCTGGTAATGACCTTTTTGGTTCTAACAACTTGGTCACTGGGAAGATATTGTTTGTTATTTTTTAGACTTGCATTTTGGGTATAAGCTCTACTAACACCAGCATGGAGTGGGCAAGAGAATCCTGAGCTAAGAAAGAACTGTTTGTCATTCATGGCAATTTCACCATGACATTAGAGGTCAAAATCATCTCAATGCACAGCTGCTCCCAACATCACAGATTTAATTCAACAGAACTTTTTAGTCCCTAAAAATAGCAGAGCTAAAACTTTGCAATTTCCATTTCAAAGAAACACACTAAAAGTAAAGATGACGAAAGGTTCTAGGGAACTGAAAACAGGAAAGCTTTCCTTGGGGAAGTAGAACACTTACAGCAAAATCAACTCCCCCCCACCAGCTTCTACTAGTGCAAGCTACTCCTCACTTGTCTACAAATTCATATGGATGTGAAAAGACACTTCCCAGGTAATCTGTTCTTCTAAGTCTTCCACATCTCAACCAAAAGGAACAAGCTGTGCCATACTGTGTACAGCGTGGAGAAATCTGCCCCTTCCAACAGGAAAGAACATATTTTGTAACCTTTCAGGGCAAAAGGAGTTACAGGGGTACAAAACTGTCAGTGCTGCCGTCTGTGCTTGGAAGCCCATCCCTCAGAAACTGAGCTCTGTATAGACACTACCTTTATTAGATGTATCAGTGCTTCTTGAAGCTGAGACCTGCTGAGAACAGTAGGAGGTGTGGTCTGAATTTCTGTTGTTCCAAGTGTTAAAGGCGAAGAAGAACCAGCTTTATTCTCCACTTCAGCAGCTTTTGTAGCTGATTGCTGAAACACACTTGGAGACAAGAGCACTGAAGGCGTTACTGTCGTTGTGGCTGTAACAAACTGTGGAGGTGCAACCTGTAAAAGAACAGAAAATTAATAAGCACTGTGTTCAGTAAGAATGAATGGTGCTGTAAAGGCTGGAGAGATGAACATAGAGAAAATGAAATAAATTGCAGCCACAATTATTCAGTCAGATATTGCAGAATAGCTGCTCTTAATCGAGAAATATCTATACAAGATTAGTACCAATAGTACTTCTCATTTTCAAAGCTGAGGAAGGTAGCAGCCTTGAATGTTCTTGTATGCAGACTCCTTCCTACTCATGTGCTTGCTATCTTCCAGAATGTTTAGAACATAACACATACAACAAAAGTTGAGCTCTTCACCAAAGTAATCAAAGGAGCCTGTAGCTATTTTGCAAATTATTTTCCTTTGGAGTTTTCAGGAAGTCCGGTCCTGCTTCCTGCACCCCCACTTCTATGGTCTCCCACAAATCCTCTACTCCAAATCTGAAGTGCATCTCAAACCTACTTAAAGAGACTGCTGAATTACAATTAAAGCATTGGAGTACACCGAAATATTCTCATTCTGTTTTCCCTTGGGGGAATGTGGGATGGAAATATTTTGAGGACCATCTTTGCATCTCATTGTTCCACAGGTCTGTCTTTATTTCATTACAAAAATGCACATACTGCCTTCACCACTTTTTCTTTTAAACATAAATTTCATATTTATAGGACTATTACATGTGCATCAACTGGACATGAAGAAATGTCCTATTTGAGTAACTCTGACATCTCCTGATAACTACAGTTGTTACTTGGGCTGATAATCTGTGTCTTGCTCAGGCTTCCAGGATGACAAACGTGGTGAAAAAAAAAAAAAAGAAAATAAACAAGCCAATCTCACTGCAAAGAAAAGCAACACTAAATGTGATTGGTAAAGACATTTGATATCTCAGGAGAAAGAGCTCCCCTTGGATAATCAACAATCTTCAGAGGAAAAAGCCCTCCAAAGCCATCTGAAGCTAATGTATATAAAATAACATCAACAACAGCAGATCTTGAAAATTGATTTTCTTGTAGTCAAAACTGTGAAGACTCACAGCGTGGGATTTCAGCTGAAGACAATGTGTTTAAACTGACAGTTTACTAAACAACATGCACGTTTCTTAAAATTCCCAAATCCATATAAAATGCTTTTAATTAAGTAATTATTTACTAACTGGGTCATGAACAGACTGTAGAGCTTATTTTATAGCAGCCCAGTAGCTAAAACAGCATTTTACTTCAAGCAGGACCATTTTTTTTCCTTCACAATCAGATCTGGGCATGCTACTTAAACTGGAGAGCAAGTTTGACAAGAATGAGGCAAGAAATCTGCAAAAGGAGTGGGTGCATAAGGGAAAAGTAGAATTAAAATACAGATGGTGTCCTAAAATGAATACATAACAAAAAGGTACTTAAAACCAGTTCTTGGACACTTGACTATTATCAAGTTATTTTATAACTGCAACCCAAAACTAAAAATTGTCATTATTTTAAACTATTACCCAAGGCAGTTCTAAGATTCTTAAATGTGCTTTTAGCTTGCTAAAACTTGCAATGATAAGTTTTGCAGTAGCAATTACTTGGGGTTTTTTTTCCTCCATCTCTAATTTTTTCTGCTTTGTATCTTTTCATAAAATACAAGGTATCTCAGGAAAACTGAGACACAGTAAGGCAAGGATTGCATTTTAAGCCTCTGGGGTGGTTAACCTTGGGCCAAGGCTAAGAGACCCTACTGCAGTATTATGACATTAGTACTCTCTGCCTGTAACATAAAAAACCCCAGTTCAAATGGTACAAACTCAGTGCAGGGCTGCAAATCCAAAAATGCAGCCCATTAGAACAAAAAATAAGAGGGATTGTACAGGAGCAGTGCATTGACAGTAACTCCTCCTTCCTCCTGTACAGTTCTGTTTCATAACAGCTCCTTAAATATGGTCAGTGACAATTTGAGATATCAACTGGGTACTGCAGCTGGGTTTTTTCCCCTAGGAAAACCCCTAAGACCAATGAGCAGAGGTACTTATCCACTTACTTGACTTGCTTTAGACAAAGTTTTCGGCTGTGGAAATACTTCTGATTCCTTGTTTTGTTGTACAGTCTGAGTTAAGGAAAAAAAAAAAGCAAAATTCACAGGTTACCATCCATAGCTCCATATTCAGAGGTGGTTCCCTATTTTTAAGAAAGCCACAAAAATAAAAATTTCAACAGATTTTAGATATAAGTTGATCAATTTTGTAAAACTGATACAGTCAATGGGAAGCTGGAAAAAGGAAAAATCTGAATTTATGTTTTATGCTTTCAGTATTATGGCAAACGTATAAAGCCATATCTCAGTGTAGCTCTCAGGTACCCACAGAAGAAGTGGGTCAAAACTGAAGGAGTACAAAACATTCATAGCAAAATAATCAGAAAAAGGAAATTGTTAATTGTAGACTTTCAAATGAGGTACAGGCTAGACCTCCACCACATCCACCTCTCATGGCAGTGCTCAGCCTGCAACCTTCTGCCCCTCCTCAGATCTCCAGCTCCGGGCAGTACTTTTCTGACACAAGTACAGATGAAATCTTTAGGACTTATTCACCCCACTAACAGCTGCAGTTCGAAAAACCTCCTCCTCTACAGACAGGTCAGCCACTAACAGCAGATGCTAATGATACACAACTAATGGAACTGGATTTCTAACTCAGCCATTCAATCAATACCACATGGTGCAATATCTTCAAACAGCTAATATATAACAACACAGCTTTCAAGGGAAAAATACATGTAGTTAGTCTAAAGCTTCATGGATATCAAAGCCCACTGAATACCTGAAGGGGAGAGATTATCTTGCTGTTCAAGGTTGATGGCTTACTGTGAGATTCTTTGAAGCTTTCTGGTGTTGCAAGTTGGCCAACCGAGGCAGAGATGTTTGGTGTTAAGGGAGGCTTAGTGAGAGACTGCTGCTGGGTTTGGTCATGCTGTGGGGTCAACCTGAGTTTCTGGAGAAGCTCAACACTCGTATGAGATGCATTTGAGACAGTCCCTGTGTTTGCTGTAGTCAAGGGTGCTATGAGCTGGCTTTGGCCAGCCATTAGATTCTGTGGAGCGTGGTTCACTTCAGATGGCTGATTCACCAGTGGGGACATGGGCTTGGCAGCTTGCTGCATAACTTGCATTATACTGTTGCTTTGTTTGAGGCCAGGAAGCATCTGAGCAGGGGCAGCTTCCATTGTCGAGGCTGAATTAAGAACAGGGCTTAAACGAACCGAATAGCTTGAAACGTTTTTCAGATCAGGCTGGGAAACTGAAGCTGGAGGTATTATCATAGGTGTCAAACAGTCCTGCTGATTGGCACTGGGTTTAACGTTCAGACTTTCAGATTTTCCCAGGGATTGTTGCATTACTGGTGACTGGTCAAAGGAAAAAGGCAAAAGCAAACTGTGCTGCTCCCTGGCAGATGCATCTGTCTGCAGCTTCTCCATTCTCTCTGGATTGGGATATGGAGCTGCAGGCTGTTCCTTCTGGACAGAGGTTCCAAACAATTCCTCCAAAGTCAGATGCTTCTGCCTTGACTGAAATGGCTAGAAAGAAGGGAGAAGGAGGTTTTCAGTTTAGAACTAGACACAGCACTGTGCAACTCACACAGTCTATTACAAATTCAAGGAAGTTAGGAGAGACAACTAGGTCAAATGCATGTAAAACGCAGTTTGGGTATCAAGGGTGCCCTATTCACAGGAATTTTGAAATCCATTTAATTTATGAGGAACATCCTGGCTGTGTATTTCTTTTCCTTACAGCCATCTCAGGACAGTCTCTGCACTAGCAGTCAGGAAGGGGGATGGCTATGGATTCTGTCAGCAACATGGCACCTGCCATCATCCATCAGCCCTAACGACACAAGGCACTCTAGGGAAGTAGAGGGAAAAACAAACACGTTGAAAAAATCCTCACAGAATTTAAAGAACTGGAAATAGTTCAATGGCCTAAAAAATGGGGAAAGGAACAAAAGCCAGAAGCTGCATAACTGAACTAACAATACATGCCTAGACAGTTTTCCTTGTCCTAGCACAGCAGTAAGAGAATTTATATAAATTTAAACTTGTATCTCCTTGAAAAGTGCGTATATGTACATCTACCAGTCCTTTAGTCTCTCCCAAAAAATACACATCTAGCCTACACCACTGAAATTGTTAGAAAAATATGGTTTCAAGAATATCATATTTTGCTGAAAATATTTTAAAATGTGTTTCAGTAAAGAGAAAAGAAACAGCTATTAACACCAATGATCTCAAAATTTTCCTCTTTTTTTTTTTTTGAGGTTACCCAGAATCAGAAGTTATGTAAAACAGCAGGACTGAAATGTAACATTCTGTTCAGAAGACTGAATGGCCTGAAGCACAGTTCCAGTGTATACTGAAGGTATGTCTAAACAAAGATGCTGCTTCACAATGACAACCACTGCACCATGACATTGCTCTGATGATGGCTCTGATTTCCCTAGCACAGAAAACAGCAGCCAAGCCACAGCAGCACAGGTGCCACACAAACAGCCCAACAAGAACCCCTTGAGCTTGAAGTCACACTGTCTTTTGCCCAGGTTACTCATCTCTACTGTCACTGCTATTCAATTTTAGCTAGTTAAAGTCTGGCACCCTTTCATTTTGGGGCTGGGACATTCTGTAGTTCACAAACCTTGTTAGTTATGTTAGGAATATTTTCCTAGAAAGTTGTTCTTTTTCCCACTGATCCTACTGTTCTGGAGAGCCATCTTTCAACCATAAAGATTCCATTAAGAGAAAAATCACTGTTCCAGATGATTTCAAACTCAGCTGTTCACTGCAGTATGATTAATTGACCAGTCCTCCTTTATTAATACATTACAATAGTCAAGTAATAAACTGAAATTTCTACCATGCCCTGATCCAAGTCAGACTGGATAGTCTCAAACATCAAGTTACTTTCCACCATGGAGTATAAAACACCTCTTTTGCCTTGTCTGGTTGAGGTGTACTTTGAGCTTATCACCAACTCAGTGTGCTTATGAAGACTTTTATCAGGGGCCACATAAAGGCCACAAGATCACTTTATTATTTGACAGGAACAGAATGCTGTTGCTGCTGCTCGGAGGGTTTCTCCAGAAATGATTTCAGATAAATAAAGCTTTACAGTCCCAGCTCTGCTAATTCATGGTTCAGTACCAGTGTTCTGGTTCAGTTTTGCAGATTGCTGGCACAGAAACATTTCATGATACAACTGATTTTAATTTTGAATTGCCAAGATACAAGACTTAACTACACAATATCATACAGAAGACATCTATTTTTATTCCCAAATGTGTGGTATCTTTAGCATGAGATGAAGTTAATCAACATGCAAGTGTGACATTTTGGAGGGAATTTAGCAATCTCACTGTACTTATCATATGCACACTATTTTTTAATTTCACTGGTCATCTGTCTTAATTAGATGAAAAATGTATTTTTATAGTTGAAATTGAATGTTTTTCCAGTAGTCTCTCAGCTGTCCATGTTACTAAAAATAGGGCTCAGAACCAACACATTTGAGATATATTTGAACCCAGTTAACTGGTTTTACAGAACTATCACTTATGTTATCCAATTAATTTTTTCCAGTATCTCTGCAGCTATTACTTTAAATAGCTCAACAGAATTAAAAATGACATTCTACGTGTTCTATAAATCAACTTTCCCTTCAATTACTTCAGAGCAATTTGTTAGAATCTTTCCAGTGTTTCCTTTACTAGTTAATTGATCCCTGTTCTGCAGTTCCATGCACTGTCAGGTGGAGTGTTTCAGCTGGTTTTGTACAGTCTACGTGGAATGACCCACAGCAAAGATGTGCTTTGAAAGCAAAGCCTCAGGCAGCCCTGGTGACAGGGCTCCAGACACGGCATGCAACAAGCAGAGCTGGCTGCCAGAGGTCACTCCATCACTGACCCAAAAACAGAGGTGCTGCTCAGGGGCTGCGAGGGCTGTGATAGAAATAATCCCAGCAAACTCCCCACCCCTCATTTTAATTCACTAACTATTACTACCCTACCCCTCAATCAGATTCCTGCTGCCCAGCCCCAGTCCTAACCCGAACTAGGAACTATGACTACTCCTCCAAACTGTATTTCAACCACAAGTCCTAAGTGCAAACGTGCCCATGTTTTCCTAAGGGATTTCATTTCCCGCGCACGGTGATTTACTGCATCAGAAGGATCCCACTGAGGCACGGCAGGGAGAGGAGTTTTCCACGGGGCATTTCCGAGGAGCACCAGCAGTACCCGGCCCGTGCCCACTGGGTGGCACTGCAAGCAGGCCCACGGCACTTCCCTGTTACACGCAATTCACTTACTGCAGTTTACTCACTTTCCCCCTAAATTTATCTCTACAAAGTCTTGTATGAAGCCCCAGCTTCCTTGTGCAGGACCACAGCTGTGGCTTTGAAGCACAGACAAACCTTCAGTAAATGTCTGAGACAGAAGACCAGGGCTTGAGTTCCTGAGTGCACGACCTGACTGCTGGGCATGGCCATCTTTTCTTGCTTCTTGGCTCTCCACATCATCTCACACATTACCATGGACTGACTTCTTCCAGAAGCCAAGCTGGCCCATTTAAACATGGATATTCACAGTAGTGTGGACACAGTCTCTTATTTTTAAAATGCTAAGTCAAAAGTCAGAATTTATTGTCCTAAAAGCCTTCGAACTCATTTGTTTAGCAATAATACATTGGGCAAACACTGAAGGCATCTTAAGAAAAAAATCAATTGTGGTACCAAAACAAAGTACTAAATGCAGAAAACTCCCTTGTTTAGGGTTGGATGAAACATACCTGCTCTGGCACTTGTAATGAAGGCTTCTGTTCTGAAGGCTCTGTGCTTTCTGGCTTTGGAGGATTTGAATTCTGTTGCATTCCAGAACTTGATAGAATACTTAGGTCACTAATCTGATTCTGAGGAGGGGAAAAAAATGAAAAAAAACAAAAAACATGAGTTTTAGTTTACACTTACCGACTATACAGTCCTGTTTACATAGCACTTGGGACTGAAATACAGATGATGTACAAAGCACTGATTTTTGTAAGACACTGTGGAAATGGAAATCTTAGGAAATAAAAATCGTACCAACACATCCAGAATCTGGTATGCAGTCATAAAGTTTTTACTCTTTATTATAAGAAAAAACCCAAGAAAATGCAACTGGCTTTATACTTTTTCACCAAGAATGAAAAGAATACATTAAAGAAAAGGTGAGCTTTTCACACCCTGTATCTGCATTGGCCACTAGATGTTTGCTACACTTCATTCAATCAGGAACTCAAACCAGAACTGCTTAGAAAAAAAAAAATCCTATCAGAAGGCACTCTAAGGGGATGGAAAGACAGCTCATCATTGACTTATTTCCACCAGATTTAACCAACCATGCACATTTATTTTCAGGTGTTAATTTGGTTTTCTGTGAACAAGACAAAGCCAGGCAAGAGAGTTGCATTATAAGACAGTATGTTTCAGATGGAGTTGACCTTCATCTTTAATAAACATAAGAATAAACAATTATTACCATGAGAATCACCAGTGGAAAAACCCAGGCTATGGAATAATCCAGCTTTCAATGGGTAAACTTTACCTGATGCATATGATAGAGCTCAGCCACTGGCACATTGCTCTGGTATCTTACCCAATGCAGTGAAATATGGCTTAAACTTTTTGGCAATGGATTAAAAAGCAATCTGAGCTTAAGTCTTTTGTTTTCAAATTCTAATTGAAAGCAATAAATCAAAACAAAATCAAGCCTATATATTGTGATTTAAGGACACAGAAGAGAAGCAGACTCTGGCATCTTTCTGACTTTTAGCCACTAACTTGAAGGTCAAAACTCCTTGTGCCTGAAATGCTGNAAGAAAAAAATCAATTGTGGTACCAAAACAAAGTACTAAATGCAGAAAACTCCCTTGTTTAGGGGTTGGATGAAACATACCTGCTCTGGCACTTGTAATGAAGGCTTCTGTTCTGAAGGCTCTGTGCTTTCTGGCTTTGGAGGATTTGAATTCTGTTGCATTCCAGAACTTGATAGAATACTTAGGTCACTAATCTGATTCTGAGGAGGGGAAAAAAATGAAAAAAAACAAAAAACAAAACCCATGAGTTTTAGTCTACATTTACCCACTATACAGTCCTGTTTACATAGCACTTGGGACTGAAATACAGATGATGTACAAAGCACTGATTTTTGTAAGACACTGTGGAAATGGAAATCTTAGGAAATAAAAATCGTACCAACACATCCAGAATCTGGTATGCAGTCATAAAGTTTTTACTCTTCATTATAAGAAAAAACCCAAGAAAATGCAACTGGCTTTATACTTTTTCACCAAGAATGAAAAGAATACATTAAAGAAAAGGTGAGCTTTGCACATCCTGTATCTGCATTGGCCACTAGATGTTTGCTGCACTTCATTCAATCAGGAACTCAAACCAGAACTGCTTAGAAAAAAAAAATCCTGTCAGAAGGCACTCTAAGGGGATGGAACACAGCTTGTCACTGACTTATTTCCACCAGATTTAACCAACCATGCACATTTATTTTCAGGTGTTAATTTGGTTTTCTGTGAACAAGACAAAGTCAGGCAAGAGAGTTGCACTATAAGACAGTATGTTTCAGATGGAGTTGACCTTCACCTTTAATAAACATGAGAATAAACAATTATTACCACGAGAATCACCAGTGGAAAAACCCAGGCTGTGGAATAATCCAGCTTTCAATGGGTAAACTTTACCTGATGCATATGATAGAGCTCAGCCACTGGCACATTGCTCTGGTATCTTACCCAATGCAGTAAAATATGGCTTAAACTTTTTGGCAATGGATTAAAAAGCAATCTGAGCTTTAGTCTTTTGTTTTCAAATTCTAATTGAAAGCAATAAATCAAAACAAAATCAAGCCTATATATTGTGATTTAAGGACACAGAAGAGAAGCAGACTCTGGCATCTTTCTGACTTTTAGCCACTAACTTGAAGGTCAAAACTCCTTGTGCCTGAAATGCTGGAGGCCTTTTACTTATAAAATCAGGAAAGGCAGAGTTTTCTTTTCACTGGAGGATAAGCTGCAGTATGTTTCCCTGCTCATACTGAAATACACACACAAAACCACACTATAAAAAGTATCCATTCACTTCATTAAAAAAAAAAAATAATCTCAGAGTTCATTCATTTTCACATATGGGCTTGATGTAGTGTGTACTTGAAGGATTAAGCTGATTTGGAATCCTAGATTAAATCACTCAGACCTTCATAAATCTCTTTTTCACTCCCTCTGCCCCCTTCTCATGCTGACACTCTGCCAATCTCATGTGGGCTGCACACAAGGATTACTGTATGATCCATCTGGAATGTACCAGAAGATAAGGACTTCCTGCCCCTAAATACAAATTCATGCATAATTACCAAGTGCCATAAAATTAAAAAAAAAATTAAGACAGGAAAGGTCTCTCAAGAAGCCATCTTCCAAATAAGTCAGTTACTTCATCACATTAACATTGGCCTGCATTGGCTACAAGAGCCCCAAAATTAATGTGCCAGGGGCTGTTGCTAAAGCTGAGGTGGTCAAGAGAACACTGTCCAAAGAAATTGGCTTGAAACGTGACCAACATTGCTCAGTTCTGCTTTTCTGACAACTGCACAGCACTACAATCACAGCAGGCTCTGATGGGATCACCACAAACAGGTTCATTTATGGTTCATGTACACACAAAAAGGAAATGGAGTAATTATTCCAGTTTCCCTAGTGTTCTAAAAATATCAAGAAACAAACACACACATATACAAAACCAAGAAGTAAAGATACAAACTCCCCAATTTGAAAGTAGCTCTGCTGTAGCCCATGCCCTGCCTATTCCACTGTTGTATTATTGGCACCTCAGATGTTGTCTGTCCATTAAAATACCTGCATACCAGTTCCTGTTCATCAGAATTTTACTTGTCTACAGAGCTTCATCCATGATGTTTAGGGACTTTGTTTCTAGCAAAAGCCTTTCAGTAATCTCATATGAAAAAGATCTAAAAATTAAAAGAGAAGCTGGAATATCCCAAGTCACCCAACAGCCATTTGTTGGAAATGTGTGTTATCCAATACTGCAAGGACAAAGAGGGAGAAAGGCTTCATCACACCCAGGAGAGCACTACCAAAGCAGTGAATTCTTGTGGTATGGGTTTTTTCCCTTCTTTGCAAAACAACTTCAATTTCTTCAATCTGTCTAAATTGATACACCACTGAAAGATGAATCATGCAGGTTGTGATGTTTCCTTCTGTGATTTCACAAAAGCTGCTACTTGCACAATGCTGGCCTTCATACAGAGACACCTTCTCCCCAAACAGCACTGACACACACTCAGAATTAGTTTCTGTTTCATCTGTATTCTAAAGCATTAAAAGAACATATGAGTGATTTCCAGAAATTAGTATCTAGCCTAGGTCAAAGATCCAGTATTGTTTATCACACTGACCTGACCTCAATGTACATCAGACAGTGACAGGTTAAGTTGGTTCATACAAGGTTTAATCCACATGCTTACTCTTTTCTCTTCATTCCACACTGGACTGTAACCATGTGGAATCTCACAAAGACTCAAATCCCAAGTACTCAAAGGAACTCTGCTGCACAAGCAACTCCTGGAAGGAATCAAGCACTGTACAAATGTGCTCCTTTTTCTCTCAGCAGCACAGGCACAGAAGCCACACCATGGTTCTGCAATGCAATACTCACACATTGCTTTACTATGGCACATTCCTGTATTATGACACTGGGGAAGAGGCGTGTTCAGAATCTCTGTTTCCATTTTTGGATCTCCCACACATTACCTTTTTATTCACCATGCACGTATGAATTTGGTCCTCACGACTATATAAAGTAATTCTTTCCTAAGAGAACTAACATTCCTCATTATGTAATCTCATGAATTTAGCACTGGCAAAGGATAACAGACTTTTCCTTCTGAGATGAATTAATTTATAAAAGGGAAAAACAGCAGACAGGACAGAAGTAATAAACCAGGGAACAGAAAGACCAAGGAATAGTATTGTTACATTTAGTCTATAGATAATAAGAAATATGTTTCATAGAGTCTACAAATGTACTGAATGACTCAGTCTCTAATACCACAACACATCTTTTGAGACTAAGAAGAGACAGATGCTGTTGGGCACAATTTTTATTTGCTATTCCCAGAGACAAGATTTTCTCACAGCAGGAGAAATCATTATAAAATGGGTCCACCCTGCCACACTTCAAGTTGGACCACATGATCAGGATTCAATCCATCTTGCCTGGAATCACAGAATGTTTCCTAGTACAGTGTCCCTGAGGGAGGGAACAACACATCAGTCTGAAAACAAGGCTGCTGGAACTATTGCAGAGACTTCCCACAGTTTAAACAAAGCACAGCTGATGTGCTAAAAACTCATTTCCAGAAAAGAGACATTTACTTACTCGTTCATATTCATCCTTGGCTTTACTAAGCATTTCTAGGATGTCAATGGGCCTGTTTTCATTGCAGCCATTGGTCCTGCTGGGACTTTTTCTGTCTTGGGAAACTTGCTGTGACCTTTGAGCCTCTTGTTCAACCACTCTGTAAAAGGAAAGGAGAAACAGGATTAAAAAAATTAACTACAGTGAACATCTTGCAAAAAGCAGTAAAGAAAAGAGTAGTCCCAGCACATTAACCCATTTTTCTGCCTGAATACAAACCTAACACATAGCTGACCAAAGTTACACAGGTTTTCATTTGCCAAAAGGTTTATACAAGACAAATTGTCAAATGGTCTGTACAATTTATCCCCCATTCAGAGAGCACTGGTCTGTCTCTCACAAAGTTTGCCGACAGTAAACACTACTCCTATAAAACTCTCACGTTTATACATTTTTACAATGAAATATGTGGATATCCACGCATGTGATACACAAAAAGCACGTTTTATACCACAAAGATATGATTTTTACTCTTTACTTCCTAACACACATTATTCCATATTTAGCCAAGTCAAGCCATGTCATTCAACAAAATCTATTACCAAGCAGTTCTAGTTTAGGATGAGGCCTACCATTATGCAACAGAGACAGTGGGAAAGAAAAGAGCTGGCTCACAGCAGATGTCTCTGGAATCAGTCTGTTAGAGGACTTAGAGCGAGTTGCTCCTCACACCCCCACCTAAGGCTCCGGAAAGAACAGCAAACCATTTCCTTCTCAAGCTGCCCTGTTATTCCAATTACCTGCATTACCTCTGGCCTCTGGTGCCTGTGGTTCATTCACCACTTCTGCTCCACCCCTGCCTGCCTCAAGTATCCAAAACCCTCAATCTGAAGGACAGGTGAGAGATGCAAGAGGCTGATGTGCACCTGGTCACTTCATTAATAAAAGCAAAAGCAGCATATACTCCTAATCCATATGCAGTTCAAAAGATATACATGGCTGTGCAATGCACTAAAGCTTATCCTCTTGAAATAAACACGCAGCAGCCTGTAATCCCTTCTTTTTTAAGCCTGCATTAATCAAATATGTTAAGAAAAAACAAGCACTGTAAACAGGGCAGAGCTCTGGAGCTGGCATGTCACTTGAGAACTCTCATGCCGTGGAACTGATGGCTGAGGGGGGAGCCAAGAGGTGCCATCACAACAATCACAGGAAGTGTCAATCATTCCAGCCTCCAGTTTCTTTGGGTCAGTTAGGATTCAGGAAAAACTTCAGATTTTATAGACTGTAATTATTTATATGCACCTCTACATTGACATTTCTGAGGAAAAAATAGTTCAAGTTTTGCAAGTTTCTTCCCAGTTTTCTAGCTACCAAGCTCCTTTACTTCACTAGAGTTTAGCTGTGTTTAGTTGAAAAAGGGTTAGACTTGGCTTTTAACAATTCAATGTTGTTTTCAGAATTTTTCCCACAAGCTTCTGATTACTTCCAGCCTTCTCTGTAAGCAGCAGTCACCTGGCGAGGTAACTCACAGGAGGGAGGCCAATGTAACCCTGATAATTTCTGGGAACTGCAGCATGTGCTGGTTTGGATGAAGCAGCTCAATACTCCACAAGTGTTTCTATGGTGACACCCTGAGAGAACATTTTGTTCCAGCACCTCACGTGGTCACCCAGTCCTGGCTTAGGATCTCTCTAAACTCAACTCCAAAACTAATGATGAGAAAGAGCAAGGTAAGAGAATGGTTTGCTGAGATGTGAAGTGCCAGCATAACTGTATAAGAAAAAAGAAACACTTCAGTTAAAGGGAAGATTCTGGGCAAGTGAAGTCTCACATCCTGCCTGGCAGGCAAAGCAAAGGCTTCACTCTTGAGACTCTCCTTCTGCCTTAATTAGTTGGCCCAGAAGGTTTCAATAAAACATCCTCCTGTAAAAATAGTACTCACTGAACTCACAGCAAAACACCTTCAAGGAGTGCATCCATTTCACAGAAACATTTCATTAAAATTTCTGAAAAAGTTAATAATATTTTTCTCTTCTTCATTATGAAGTGTTTGTTACCTTTTTTATTTTTCTTTTTGAAGAATAACAAATTCTCATCTAGGTAATTGTCTAACAGCTCAAACTCCATCTTCTGTCTTGTGCACATTGCATTTCAATGGTGGTAATGGAATAAAATATGAAACTGTATCCCCAGAACTCTGAGATTCTTTCCCAATTCTAGTCTGCTGCCTGTATCACAGAAGCCATTTTGGGTCTGACTATTGAAACAGGGTAAAACAAGCTTATAAACTAAGCTAAAAATAACCCCCTACAAACTTACAGGTCAGAATGCAATCGTTTTCTCACATATTTGAAGCCCTCCAGTTTCTGCCCTACGTCTTCTAGAAAGCTCATCCCTCAATCAATCATCTTAACGACACAAATTAATTGTTTCTGAAATCAGGAGTTTGATGACTCCCATGAAATGTTTTCATTCTAGAAAATTCTAGAATTCTAAAAAAAAATTTTTTTAAAAAAAATCCGTAAATTAAATTCTTAAACAAGGTTCTTGGTGAGGGGAAAAGTCAACTAATGCAAATCTGTACACTGAACATGCTCTGTATGCAATCCAGGATTAAATCTTTTTAAAGCAAGGCCTGCTGTTTCTTTCCATTATATCAGATAGTGGAAGAGGCACACATTCCTTCAGGGACACAGCAGCTGCTGTGACACTTTGTTGAAGAATATCTGGAGTTACAGCATTGAAAATATACCTGGCACAACCTCACAGAAGGGCAGGGGGAGGGAGAGAACGTGAGAAGTGAAGTCTGTGATTACAAAGCCTAATTTACTTTTCTTTTCGAAGATAAGCCACCGAAATATAAATGGATGGCCTGCAATCTTGTTAACTCAGTCTGGCACAATAAGGTCAAGTCAAATGCAGGGAAGAGAATGCAAATCTCCTTGAAACCTTTTATGGTTATGTTTTAGAAGTGCTGAAGTATTATAAAGGCAGCACTCTTTCCTATCAGTGATTAAGAAAAACTCCAAAACTTAACAAGAGGGTGCAAATCCAAATTTCCATCCGAAAGACAAAAAACTATAGAACAAAATTAATACTCCCAGAAGAAAATGCAAATCCTGCAATCCAGCCAAAGGGGTAAATTTGCTTTATGGACTGCTGTGCCATGGCTAGTCTGCTGTGTCACCTGATCACACTTTTTAAGACTCCTGAAGTACCTGCAGCCCATCATTTGTGCTACAGTGACCAGACCAGTTCAACACCAAATGTACTCAAGGTTTGCTATCTGAAACTTAGATCTGCACTGTAGCTGTGTGTGACAGCATATAGTTAGAGTTTCACAGGTTCAGCTCTTTCACACTTCCAACATTAACCTAATGGTTGTAGATTAGAAGAGAAAGTCCTTCTAATGGGTCGTTTATAAAGAGAAGAGGCAGTAACAGTTTTGGTACAACATCCAAGAGTCAGTTTCACACAATTATTTTCCATTAATCCTTACAGTTAATCCTTAGATATGGACAAACCAAGTAACAGTAAGAAGTCCAACATAAGTAGGAAGAAAAAAATAGAAGTGGGAAATGGGGTTATCAGGATGAGAAAATAGAAAAAGAATTTAGAAAGAGATCTTGATACCAATGTCTGTCATTTGTGTTCTCTCACTGCTCCTGTGTGAAAATAATAATTTAAAAAAAAGCCAAAATAACCCACACCAAATCCCCTACACGAAGAAATTAGAATTCAGCTTAAAATATCTACATTGTGACTCATTTTCATATAATTAAATATTACATATTTCCATGTAATTAAATTGTGCAAATTTTCAGGATGGCCTGACTGGCAAGCCCTGACACACTGCTGAAGACATGCAAGAGATAAGAGGGCTCAGGAAAGCAGCAGCAAAGATAGCAAAGAGCAGCAAAACTGAGAAGGAGGGATGAGAAGATACCCTGGGCAGTACATCTACATTTTGCATTTTAGCAAGAGTAACTAACAAAAAAATCCAGAAATTAGCAACACCAAGCTCTTTTGATTTCACAGTTTTGTTTATTCTCCTAAACCCACCGTAATTCTAGAAAATTCTACCTGTTATCCTACTATTCTTTAATCCCTTCATTTTAGTCAGGAAAAATACCTAAGCCTTAAAAACCCCAAACAAACCACAAACTCCAAGAAAAAAACAGCTCTCACCACAAAACTAACCAAAACCCCCAACCATCATTTATTTCATTACACTCTCTGCATCAGAAAATCTTTTGCCAGCATCCGTATACAAAATAGAATATAAAATAATACACAGTGCTCATACCTGATTTCTTTGGAGAATGCCAACTAATACTCATTTTTTAGTCACTCAACTGAAAATTTTAATCCTGCAGTTTTTTTAAAAACAAAGCTGTAATTTTCATTAGTTAAAAAAAACTTGTATGAGCAAGAATGTTGCATTCCTCCATTTTTAGGAGAGTCAGGAAAAAACCAGACACATTTAATAACTTCTAAAAGGCTTACAGATTAGTAAGGCCCCAGTACTTACTTAGCCATCAGTTTTGCTATTCGATGACAGTCATTCTTGTCATAAAACCAAATACTGTAAATTGACACTAGAAAACAAGAAAAAAAGCAAGTGTAAGACAAAATAAGAGAAAAAAGTAATTAAATCAATAGCAAAACCCCAGCAATCCATTAAATCTGCAACTTCCATCAATTTCCACTGAAATACTGTGTCACCACCTACTATTTATAAAGTAATCAGAAACAGCACATGTGCAAACATAAATACAACTTCAGTCAGATTAAATGGAAGAACAACAGAATCTTGATACTGTTTGTAAATAAAAGTGGCAGGAAAATGTTTTCATCAGCAGGTGCCTTCTCACTACAGTTGCAACCTCCTTTTTTGAATTACTGACTTTATGATTTAAGCTAGGCAAAGGAATATCCATTAAAAAAACCCCACTGATTTTTAAATTTGTCAAATACAAAGACCAACATTAACATTTGAATTATAGCATGGCAGTTCAGTCAGAGCCTCTCTGGAAGGTTCCCACTCCAGAAGGAAGCAGTACCAAAGCTCCCATCTCACAGACACATTCATGGAACAGCTTAAAACTACACTCATAGTGACCCCTGCTCTTTGAAGGCATCAAGGACAGAGCAATGAGAGGTAAAAGGGTTCAAGCTCAGCAAGACAGCCTCATTCTGGCTTTCAGAATAAGTAAAATTCCATTGAAAGTTTGCAGAGCTGGAGCTCGACCACTGAGCCTCCATCAGAGGGAGGAACTTTGTCAGGAGTGCCACGAGCTGCTCTTTCCCCAGCAAACCTCCCAAGGGCCTTCACCCACACAGCAGCTCCTCTCCTCACTGCCCCAGCTGCACCAACACCACAAAGCTCCACAACTCTCTGCAGAATTGTATTGAACTCAGCCCACAAAGCAGATTATTTTAAATCTTAGTTCACCTGCAAAGTTTGTCAATGCATAAAGTGCTAGAACATCAAAGGCAATTGGACACTTTACACATGTTACCATTAAAGTATTTTAATTTCTGAAAAAGATGCTTTCAGCCTCTTAAAACTCATCTTTATACTGCAGTTAATGTCAATGGTTTTATATAGCTGAAATCACTGATTACAAATACACTTAAAGTGAAGGAAAGGACTGTTTAAAAAAAAATTACACAACCACTTTCAGTCAGAGGTAGATTTTTATTTCACAATGAAATCCTTTTTCTTTCTTTACTCACTTTTTTCCCTCCACAAGATACTCAAAAACTTCAAGCAAAGCCCACTCAAAATTATGTCAAGCCATGGCAAAGAGAGCAATTATTTACCAAACCTTTTCTGGCCCTTTGACTTATTCCAGGTGTACTTTGTTGGGCCAAAATCCTCAAGAAGTCAGGTACATATCTCATTTCTAGAAGAAGATCCTATGACAAGCTGAACCTCTTGGCTTTTCTTTCTTTCATTAAATAACAGCTGTATTAATTTGGGTGTTTGTTCCTTTAGAGGTTCCAGCTTAAGTAATAGATAACAAAGCTTTTCAAGTCATAAACAAAGAAATCAGTGCACAAAAGACACAAGTCAATAAAAAAGCATTTCATACATGTAGCCTACAATGCTTCTGAAATGCTTCTATTAGACTTTGCAGTTTAATATAACTGGATTTTCTGCTGCATAGAAACTTACAAAGTTTCCAGTTTGTTATGTGACTGAAGAAGTAGCTCATATTTTAGCACTGAAGAAAAGCTCTTTCCCTTCCCTGACTTCATTATCAGACAAACTGCCAAGAGGAGAAAGCTGCTTCAAAAGCATACTTGCTGAAGAAATGAAGATAAGGAACTTATAAAAATATCTAAATGGGACAAATGATAAAAGTCACACTCAATTCTGCCAGAAACAGGCCTAGACAAGACCACAAGTAGATCCAAATCTCAGTTTGGTGAGTATGAGGCTTTCTTCCACTTTGTACTACTGGCAAGCAATCACAGGGAGTCACTGCAAAACAATCTTACACAATATTACAAAGAAGCAAAGCAGATTACAAACTAACTCAGGCATTAATGTAGGTACAGTCCAGGCTGGAATGTTTACCTTCCTCTTTCCAAGAGACCTCCTGTGCTGTCAGTTCAGCTCCCTTCCCCAGAAATATGTGTCCCAACAGCATTACTATTTAATAGATATTTTCCTATATATACACTGTACTTCCTTCCATGCATGCAGCTTCCACTAAGAACACCTTTATAGCAAAGACAGAGCTGGTTCTTACCAGCTCTTTTTAAATACGTTATTTTTTGCTATTTTTTTAATTTGTTATTTATAGCATAAATATTAGCTGAACATTCCCACGTCTTATGGCCCCTTTCTACTGCACTTCTTGCAAGAGTTCTGTCCAACAAAAGCCACTGAACTGAGTGACTCATTTTTCCATCCACCTTTTCTACACTGAATGCTGGTTAGCATCTTTAGCAATCAAGTAACAGGAGTTTGTAATCATCAGCAGCAAATCTTTCAGTAGGATTCACACTGCATTTTGACACCCCTGAAGTAATGAGTAACCCATATCACAGACAAATCAGGTTTCATAAAACTTCAAGAAGTCATCCATTTTCTTCATCTATATTCTTCTCTGACATGTCATTTTTGTTAGAAACACTGACCATATTTATCTAAATATGTAGCACTCAACTTCTCTCCAAACTTGTCTGGATCAATCCTTAAAACCTGATTAAAACTGAAATGGGAAACCAAAGAGCTTTTCAGAGAACAGAAGGATTATGGAAGACATCCTGCTCAAGCCTAACAGCTGAATAATACCAAAAGGAAGGTCTTGGACTCTTCTATAATCTGGATTAAGAGTGGGAATAGCCAAGTGCCACTGAGAGACAGAAGCCTCATCTTTGGCAACATAAAAAGAAGCTGCATCCCCAATTTGTAGTTTCACTTCAGCTCTCATTTTAAGTAAGCAGAAAGAGGCAGTGCCCCCACCCTCACGTTCCCACAACTTTGTTAACCCATTGTACCCCAAGGGGCCCCTCTCCCGTATGTCAACTGGGTACATTTTAGTCCAGACCAGATATTTGATCCTGTTTCTGCATCAGCTTCACAAAAGGCCACTGGAGCATAAGAGAGTGCAAACAAGGCATTTGGGACACACCAGGAAGGGAAAAGTTAGAATGGAATTGTGTGCCAAAGGAAGTGCACATGGAGCATCAGCACTGCCAGTTTTGGGATTCCAGACACTGTCACTCCCTTCCCCGAGGCAGTTTAGCCACTTGTACAAATACATCTTCAACTCATTCAAAGAGACGATTTGTTTAAAACTTGCCTTAACTGTCTGGAAGAGCTGGTAAAAGGGAGAGAAAAGTTTCATTTCACAGATCCAATTTAGATGTTGCCATACAATGAAGCAGAACAACTGGAAGGAGAGTTTTTCAAACCCTTGAAAGAAAAGGACTCCTATTTTGAAACCCCTCCTATAATGTAACCACGGAAAACAACCCGATCTCACTTCCATGAAGAAAATCACATACATGCATCATTTTACACCTCAGATAGAGTTTAAGGCAAAATGACATAAAGCCCTCTCTGTTAAAGCTCGAATTTCTTCTAGCAGCAATGTCAGCTGAAATGCCACCTCTCCTCAGTCAGTCAGCTCTATATCACTGACATGCTTCATATTTATTTCCTACATGTAGATATTAGCCTGCCACATAGACTTATAAACCATCAGAATAAATGGAAAAAGTTCCTCCCTTTCCTATTGTTTTGAATACCTAAAGGCATTTCACAAATATATCACATAGCACAATCCCACAAGCAGGAGCATGGAGTAATTCAGCAGGTGCCAAACAGCATCCAAGCTCAGGAACACTTTTACTGCCACCTGGCTATTATATGGAAGGAGAGGGATTGCTGCTCTGCAACCTGAACCACAGAAGAAAACCTCTTGCATTTAGAGTGCCACCTTTCAGGTCAAATGATGTATTTTTAGAACTTCTTTACAGTTTTCAATCATTCCTCCCCTCCCCCAGCTTGCATTGCTTCTTCTGCTATGAAGTTATGAAGAACAGGCTCCTTTCTTATCTCAGACTAAACCACTGGGTCAATGTGCTTGCTGGAGAGCCAGGCAGCCTCAGCAATCACAGAGATAAGTTACACTTAATGGAACATGTGTGATAACAAGAGACTTCCCTTACCAGTTTTGAAACCAGTCAGGAGCTCTTTGAAACACTTCCAATGCAACTCATTTCACTTTTGCTGTTCAGGATACAAGTTGTTTTCATCAATAATACAACAAGCCCAGAAGACAGCACTTTGTAACTGGGTTTTCCACTTAAATGTACAAGCCTCTTCAAAATCCATTATTTTTGTATTACTAACTCTTACCTTGGACAGGAATAAGAAGCAAGGAAAAAACCACACCACCACAAACAAAAAACCCACACCAAATGAGGACCATTTATTTTAATACCCAACCTGTATGCTAAACACCTGTCTTTTCAGCACCATGGAAATCAGCCTGCCTGACCTCCCAAGTGAACTGGCTTGGATTAAAAACTCTTTTAATCAAGACCAACACCACCAATACAAAGGAAAAGTTGTAAATGAGAAAGGCTCAGAAGAATCTTTCCTGCAGACTTTAGGAGGTAAGTTCACCAGTGCTTAAAACTTTGACTTATTTTCCTCAATTATTAAGCAAACTATTAACTAACAGCTCCAGATTGTCACATTGCAGATTGAAAGGAAGTACTGAACTTCAGACTGGACTGTTATTGCTGTTACTGGCTGAACTGTATGCATTGTTTAAAACAGAGTTTAACAGGCTTTCCACAAAACACAGACTAGAGAAAACAAGCTTAGGTTCATTTTAAGAAAAGGTTGATGGGATTCAGTATTTCATGAACAAATACTCTAAATAGTCTACAGAATATGCATGTGTCCAGAGGGAGAGTTCAACAAGGATCAAATATACCCAACAATACCTATTCCAGAGTAGGAAATAATAAATAGTGCATTATGAAGTATAATCTCAAAATGTTTACCTTTTAAGAGTAATTCTAAATTTAAAATATGTTACGGTAAGTCAAACAATCTCTTTTCAATTCGGCAATTTCTTGATCTGTTCATCTTTGGAGATATTTGCTTTCCTTAATTCTTTATAACACTGAAAACAAGAATATCTTTTTTCTATTTACCATTGCAAGTGGTATAATGTGTCACAGTTTCTTAGTCACACTCTTATCTTTGCCTTAAGGTCTCATGCCCCATAAATAAATGGCATAAGTTTTGGGGGAGTGTTATATCCAACTTTTCAGTTTCAGTATTCTTTTGGGGTTGGAACCGTATTACATAGCCAGAATAACTTAGAGAACAAAAATTCTGGAGTGAGTAAAGATTTCCCCATTGAAAGCTGAAATATGAGAATGGTAGCATTGGGATGGGAAGGAACAGAATTCACAGAATAATGAATAACAAATTGACCCAAATGTCTTCCATTTTGCTCACAGAACAGCAAAAGGTAGACAGATATAAGAAAGGTATCTGTTCTCCTTCCAGAATGCTCATGGAAGTTTCCTTCATGCCCCACCCTGCAAAAATGGGAGGACACCCCTCAAGGGCTGTGAAAATGAGTAATTTCCTGTAAGAATAAAATGGCAATCACCTAGCCTTGGTCTAAGAGCATGAAAATGCCTCTGTGCAATTGGATAAGGTATCTCACATCTACAGCTTAACAAAGTAAGTTCTGATATGCAGCAAACCAGCAATTCCTTTGTATAGTAAGAGTGTTTGAAGCAATCAAACTACAAAAGAACAGCAAAACACCACCAAAATATTATGATCTAGTACGACAGGGAAATCATTCTTACATCCTCCAGCCAGGCAGCAATAATGCTTGTGAAGTCCCTCATGTAAGTAATTAGCAGCTCTGCACACACTGGAGTAGGTTACTCGCTGCCCTCAGAACAGCTCTTGTGCTGCTGAAGACAGAAATGCCAGAGGTCTGATCTGCTGCACCAAACAGACTTGGCCTTATTCTCTTAAATCAAGACAGAATCCCAGAACAAAGTGAAAACATGAAGTTTGTAAAACAGTAGTACCACATGGAATATTAAGTGCCACATTAAATACTGTTGACATGGAACCTTCCCCAAATGCACAGTGACACGATTTTGCTTTGATCATCTTCTACTGTTTCTACCACGCCCTGGTGAGGCACAAATCTCTTTGTTACTGATCTTGTTACAAGGTACATCTGTCTCTGCCAAACAGCACTACTAACACAATTTCAGGTTTTTACTGGATAGTCTGAGCCATTGCCCATCTGCAAGCTATGGAAACAGAATCAGAATTTAATCACTAAGCAACCTTAACAGGGCAACTCACTCACAAAGGGTTTCTAATGATGACAACAGATTTCTTCAAGGACGCAGTAACAGCCACTCTAAGAGGCACAGGGTTGTGTAAGGGGAAGCTTTTCCTTACACAAACTAGCAGTCCATCCTCTTTCAGTCATTAAGGGATCTCAGAAGAACTTCACCTTAAGCCATTAGAGACACACGACATTAAGCCCCTGGAGATACACATCATACTAACCACTGGCTTAAACCTCTAATTTGAATTAGGTCCAAAAATGCAAAGGTTTTTCATGCCAGCAGGCAACTGAGTGGAAGTGGAGATCCTTCCACATGAAGAGAACTTGGACAAGAATCCCCTGATCTACCCAGACAAACAAAACACACACATGCTGAAATTTGTCTGCAAATCCAAATTTGCCTGCAAATTCACAAATACTATGCAAATAGAGGCAAACAGCTTTAACACAATTCAACCATATAATTTGTTTTCTAACTCTTTCAGAGTGCAGAAAATTTGGAAAACCTTATGTCAGGAAAATAATCCAAAACAAAACAGCTTAATGCAAAATGTAAGGGAGTTAGTGGTGTGGAAATTATAAGGAATAAAAAGCTTAGATGCCATTTTCAATGCTTTTAAGCTTGTATTTGAACAAAATGAACACTCTCAGAGGGCAAAAACTCATCTGCAGCTTATTTCTGGCACCTGAGAAAATAACTGATGACATACTGACTGCATTGGTTATCTTCCACCTGCAATCACTGGAGACAGGATGGGGTAATGAAAGAAAGGATAGTTTCTGACCAAAGTCTTTTAAAATATCAATGGCAAAGAAATAAGAGGAAAAGAAATACTCCTGATTACTTCAGAATGCAATTCCCACATCCAATCTGTAATTTTTTCCTTGCTGACCTTTGTATGAATTCCTCCCTTCCTCATACTATTCTATGTCATGTTTATCCTAAACCCATGAGCCTGCTACAGATCTTCCACAGTAGTGTCCCACAGGAAAAGGACAGCTTTTATCAAGGAAAGGAAAACAACTGGCTTCAGGAGTTTCTAATGAATTCACACACAGCCTATACCTTCTCTGATTACAACTACCTGAAAGGAGGCTGTAGCAATGTGGTGCTTGTTCTCTTCTCCCAAGTACCAAGTGAACAGCCTCAAGTTGTGCCATTGGAGGTTTACATTGGGTATTAGGAAAAGCCTCTTCATGGAAAGGGCTGTCAAGCCCTGGAACACACTGCCCAGGGCAGTGGTGGAGCCACCATCCCTGGAGGTATTCAAGGACGTGCAGATGTGGCACTGAGGGATGTGAGTTACTGGTGGACTGCACAGTGCTGGGTTAATGGTTTGATGTGATGACCTTAAAGGAATTTTCCAACCTAAATGATTCTGTGAGTCCTTCCTTGAAGTGATCTTCTAGTCACTGTCACACACCATGGTGATTCCACAGTAGCTCCTGCTTCCTTACACCATTAGCAGCTCCAACAAATGAATCAACTTCCTGCTTCCCTTACGTCACCAACCTCACAGCTGCAATCCTTTCCAGACACCTTAAGGTCCATCCTATCCCTACTGCCTCCATCTACAGCTCCTCTTCCTTCCAAACCAAGCAAAGTGCTTAAACACCCAACTTAATACAGTACTTTTCCCAACTTGTTGCCAGTCACTTCCCTAACCTCCTAGACTTTTCAACTTACTGACCAGTTTTGACTTTTTCCTCTTCGTGACACTTATGGAAGGAAGATTGCTAAGATTATGAAACAGAGGAGACCATCTGCCTTAGGCTGTTCTTTGCCACCATGATGGAACCTACCCTACTTCTTACAGATCCCAGAGGCCTTCCAAGGGACAAAAAGGAAGGGATTAACATTTGACTGGTCCATTAGGCACACCAAAGCACAGCCAAAGCAGCGTTCCCATCTGGAACTCAAGGGGACATTTTGACAGGAAGGAGACATGTTTAGACTGAACCTATCAGATCATTAATTAAAGACCAGAGCAATATTGCACTTTGGTAGCATATTCACTTTTTTGGAGTTTATTTCAATTAGAGATAGTCATACTCACAGCTGGCATTTCTGTAGAGAAGAAAAGGTTCATGGAGCTGAAACTCCAAATCTTTATTTACTGGTTCAACCAGGTTGTGCATATTCAGTCGATTCACAATCGTAAAACCATGATAAGGAGAAGCTGACCTATTGTGTTCATTAAAACAAAACCAAAGATTAATACATTCATCAACAAAAGTAACCTTCTGAAACCAAGTTATGAATTCATCTTCAAATTTCCATTGCTTTATCTTGTGAAGCTTTAACAGTCCTGAAGCTCTCAGTTGTTTTTCTATTTCATTTCTTGGCATGCCACCTAATTTCAATTTCAAACTACACTTACCTCAAAGCAGGATTAGGATTAACATTACAGTCCTACACTGTTAAACTGCTGAATCAAAGATATGCCTCTGAAAAATCTATTCAAAAAAACTGGGGCAGGTCCACCATTAAAATGCAAATGTATTCAATACTTGACATAAGATCGTTTTGAGGCATTTTACAATATTTTTATTAGAGGAGAAAAAGCAAACCACTTACACAGCACCATCACCTTACTGTAAATAGACATGACAACAAAGAAGAGCTGCTGTCTTAAATGGCATGAAGTACAGGGGGAACCAGAAACAGCAATTTTTTCCTAAAGGGAGATTCTGGAAATAAAGACTTAACCCAGTGTCCTGAGAGTAAATTATTCAGAATTGTATTGCTTAGTGAAACAATTTTTATTTATCTAGATTTTTGCTGGACACCAGGTAGAAAAAGAGAACACTGAGCAAGCATTGAAAATTCAAGATAGTTTCAGATCTGTTTTCTCTTGCTGCATGAATGTCCTGTCAGCACTCAACTGGGCCTGTAAGCTGGTATATAATCAACAACAGCACAATGAAGACAGGCTAAAAATCAGACACAATTAGCTGGCAAATATAAAGATTTCTGTAATGGTGTGGCCACTTTTACCTAATGATCAACCCAAAAATCTGTCAAGAGCTTCCAAGGCCAGGGTAAACAACCATTACCATCACAAGTGAGTCTCTTCATGCACCTCCCAAAACTTGTTTGAAATCATCAGCTAGTGACACTAGAAGCTTTTGATTTGTTTCTTGTTTTGTCTTTTTTAAAAGTTTGGTTCACTTTCTTACACTAAGTATTTCCAAGCTGGGAGCTGAAGCACCAGGATTTGGTCACTCAAATCCCTACATAGTGCCAGAATAAAATATTGTAACGACCAAACTATGACAGCCTGCTTCAGCATGGCTTAAGTCTACATTATTTCTGTTTCTTACCTTCAACAAAGTGTTATTTAATTTAGATTTTTTTATTTGCCTGTAATTTAAAACTTGAACTCATGATTGATTTTATGTGCTGGTTCTCCTCCTCACCCCTTTTACCTCTCCTACAGAACTGGAAATTTCTTCCACGGTTTTTATGAGGAAATCAAACAGCCCCCAAAACCAGACATCACGAGCTCTCCAGCCTTTGGGCAACTTCATCCATTTACAAAAATTTATGCCATATTCCAGGAGTAAATTAAAACACATTATTTAATTTCTCATCTCTATAGTTTTCATAATCAACTTCATGGATTTTAGGAGACAAAGGGAGACGTGGCATTTAAAAAACTCAATGCACTAACAAATGCTATTGGATTAACAAAATAATCTCAATAAACCAGTTTTTGATGTGGGTACATACACAGCATTCAAGTTTTATGCTTTCTCAGCAGTACTTTTAGGGGCTTGTGACAGAGCTGTTCACCCATATGCAGAGTTTATTCTTTTTGAATGAGTACACAGCAGTTAACAGCTGGACAAGCAAGAAATAATGAGTATGAAAGCTCTGCAGGAAGCCATCCGGAGTTTGCCTTCTTAAAGAAGGAAAACAAACACCACCACCACTATATCCCCCCCTCCCCCGAAAACCCAGCCCTTACCTTCTATACACAAACAAGGTCCCTTCTATGTCGGTTTTCTCCTACAAAAGACAACAAATGCACTTCAGGGATGTGCTGGTTCACACAGTTATGCAGGTTTTGGACAGTGTTTTAACTATAGAGACTTGAAATATCCTGATCTTTCCATAAGGTTCGACATCACAGGTCTAAAAATATGCTCTCCTATTTACAGACACTACCATTTTTTAAAAAAAAATTAGAAGGACCAGGAAGTTAACCCACTTCCAAAAGCCTTTGCTCACTCTCTCAATCTGCCGATGTGATACATACACAGTGTTCCACAACCTTCCCGTGCTGAGCCTGGGGCAGACTCCAAACATGGGAGAGGTTGTGTTCCAGTTTCACTGCAAGGACAGCAACCCCAGCACAGCCCGGCAGAACTGCGGGCCATGGCTCTGTGTGAGGCTCCAGCTTCCCGAGCAGCCCTCCCCATGGCCTGTGACCCACGGGGCCCGAAGCTCCAGGGCTGCACGGGACAAGGCCAAGTTCCCCGAACCCCCATTTTTATGGCTCTGGGATGAACCTGGGGGTCAAGCCAAAACTGTGTTTTAATGCAATGACGAACACACACATCTTTTAAATCCCCCTCTGCCCAAATTAGGGCTCTGTGCAACAGGCAGGAGCAACAACAACAAAGTGCGATTTAAAAAGAGAAAAAGTCCATGGCCACCAGGAGCCAGAACGCCCTCCAGCCCCAGCACTGCCCCGATCCGAGGGGGAACTGCGCCGCCTCCCCGGGCACACACACGCTCTCGCCTCGCCTCTCCCTCTTCCTTTTCCTCCCCTCTCCCTTCTCCTCCACTTCCTCCCCTTTCTCTCCTCTCTTTCTCTCCTTCCCNGTCCCGCTCCTCCCTCGCAGGGCCGTGGGCCCTTGGCGGATCCCCAGGGCCGTGGGCTTTGGGTAGGGCCGCGCCCCCTGACACGCGTGGGCAGGGCTGAGGGCTCGCCCTCGCATCTTGGTATTATATATTTACCCCTTTAGTAAAGGCTCGGGATTTACTGCAGGCTGCCTTGAGGAGTGGGGTGAGCTGGGTCACAGGCTCAGGAATTACCTTCCAGCACTTTGGGGGTGGTGCTGTTTGCTCCCATCTCTGTCATTTTCTGGTATATCAGTATTTCACGGGCTGCTGTGGGATATGGAATTTTCAATATTTTAGAAGAACTTGGGAATTAAATATTTCTTTCAGGTGTAGTAAACATCCACAGATACGTTTCTCAGGTAAAGCAAAGGTACATAGGACTGTAAACTCATATGTAGGGTGCTATGTAGTACATATCTACATTTGCTGAAACAAGAACAAAGTAACATGCAGTGCACTGAGCTTCTTCCTGCAGTTTTTTCAATTACTGGTGATTTTAGGAACAGGAAAATATAGAATATTCATCAGAACCAAGGCATGAATTGCTTTCAAGATAAGATCACTCAGGTTCAAATATCTTTGTAGCATTTTGTACAGACAGAAAAAAAACAGGTTTGTAAATTTCCAAATAAAACCTTGTTTGTGGCAAGCTCTCGACCCTCCTGAGAATTTAAAGAATGTGTGCTGTGCTTTGTATTACCACAGATCAGGTTGTTCTTTGTTGCAGGTGGACAAACTTCTGATTTTAATGCAGCTTTACAAGATCGTCCTCTGCCATGATCACTGACATTTAATGCACAAACTATAAACAAGGATCCAGCAGTTGTGTGGTTCCATAAAAAGTCTTTCTGACAAGAAGTGGAAATATCAGGTTCCAATATAATGTAATTTTTTAAATTGTAAAGCTTTTGGGGCAGAACAATAATGTGCCTGTTTCGGTGTCAAAGAGTTCTAGTATAAAGTAAAAATGCATTTCTTAGGGAAAAAGTAGTCTAGACACAAAACTTCATCCTAGCAACTCATCCTTGAACCCCAGGGCAAAAGCATTAGTAAAAAACCTCAACAAAAGTCATATGGAATGTCTTAGGGCTCCACAGGTTGTCCATGTCCTAATGGTTTCGCCACAGGAGAGCCTAATCCATAAAATTTGGGTTTTCATTAGTTCTGTAGTGTTTGCTCTTAAAGGGAATACTTTGATGTAAAATGTCTCATTATTCACTAACAGTTTATATTAGAGAAAGACAAAAAGAGGAAATTAAAGTTTGAAAACTATTTTATAGAGCAACAACATTCTAAGAACTCAACTGAAACAGAAGGAAAATGACAAAAAAACCCCAAACCAACCCTGGTTCTAAATGGTGTGTTAAATGTCTGCATCAAACTGCCCCTTCCTGCAAGATTATTGTAAAGCAAAGGTGTCTCGCAAATTTAAAAACTTATTGGCAAAGGAAATTTTCTGCTGTGTGAGATCTCAGTTGTGAAAACTGCTTGGCTTCATCTTGTATTAAAAGTGAATCACAAGGAGCACCAAGAAAGAAAGGGAAGCAGTGGTTTCTGGTTGTGGATTGTTTTCCTCCTTCATCTGCTAATTCCAGTTCTGCATTTCAGCGAGTTTATTCTCCCTACCCGTCTTCACTGTTGTTGCATTGGAGTAAAATACTCTGTATCAGAAATGATGCACTGTGTGTCATCTGCCTCCTCAGCCCTGAAGCACAGCCAAGTGTGTGTACAGGCAGAGTCTCAGGGTGCACTGGGAGGTTACAGCTGAGGGGTGTGCTGTGAGTGTTGTGTGCTGCAAACCTGCCTGGCCCTGCACAGCTGTGCTGGGGAAATGTTCCTCTCTCCCTCCCTGCTCCCGAGTCTTGCAGGGAGCCAGGCACAAGGGGGATGATGCACATGGTGCCCTTTTCATGTTTTCTCTGTGAGTGGGACAGATTCCATTTGTGTTTCAACAAGTGAAGGGAACATCATGTTTTGTAGCTCACTTATTCTGCTGACATTTTATAGGACAGGATATGATAATTTATTACCCTAAGTGCTGCTGTCTGCTTAATATATGTTAATATTAAGGTAGATGAAGTAATAAAGACCCTATTTTTCTCTTTCATTGGCTTGTGGCGCCGTGGCTGGGTCTCTGTTGCTCTGTTGTTGAGCATTTTCCTCATTTGTATAAATATGGTATAAACTGCTCAGGTTGTGTAGTTGCCTTCCCTGGCAGTTGTTCTGCTCTTTGGAGGGCCAAGTGGATCAGCAGCCTTTCCTAGGAGTTGCAGCTTGCACTGTGCCCTCTCTGCACTGATGCTGCAGCCACAGGTACCTTCTTGCATATTCATGGTGACAGGTCCATGTTTTTAGCTGTGCAAAATCTTTTTCCACCTTCAGAGGAAAGTTTTCCAAATTGCTACGTATTAACAGTGCTATAGGGCAGCAGTGTTAATCTGAACAGTTAAAATTGGTGGGGTAGGATGGTGTGTGAAGGGACTCCAGGTTTAGCAGGATCATCATGTGGAAGTGACAAGGTTTAGGAGGATTATTCTGGGACTGCTGACTTACCCAGTTGTGGGTATAGGATTTTTTCCTGTTTCCATGCTCTGTATAAAACAGAGATAACACAGAACTATTTTGCATGGCATCTGAGTTTCTCAGCTGTTGCAATACTGAAATGTGAATTTAACTAGAAGTTTCTTTGTCATAAAATAATTGCAGTAATGATTTTGTAAAGGAATGGATGACTTTCATTTTTTTTTCTTCTCCTTGTACAATTGGAAAAATCTTCTAGAAAATGTGAAGCATGAAACATTGAAAACATTGCAAACAACAGCACTTTCTGAAATAATGTAATTTAATTGAGTACAAGGACAATTTCAAAAAAAAGGCAGTTAGCCATCTATGTGTCCACTGACATTTTGGATACAAGTGTAACCAACAGTTATGGTCCTTCCAAGAGGTTCTGAAATAACATTGAAAGACACAGAGAAAAATTGTTAAATTACAATTCAATAAAAACAAAATAATGAAAATACTCAATTCGATTTATAAAGTAAAGCTACTCCCACAACAACAGTGTAAGAGGGTGAAATAGGTCACAGGCAGCCTTCCTTACATTGCTCAATAACATTAGAAGGATTAATCATTTATGGATTATCTCCGAGAAACAATGATCTGGTGCAGACAGGTAATCCAATCTCCTCTATCTTTCTAACCTGGTTTGCCATTTCACAGGAGATTGTGGAAGGGTGGCAAGTTTTTCTAGGGAGACATTGCCTGCCAGCTTGAAACATGTAAATTGCTGGAATTTGCATCAAAATATGACAGCTCTTCTCTGATGAAGGTAGGTCGTGAAATTAGACAGGTAAAATGATCTTTTTTTTAACTAGGGCACAGAGGTTCAGCTCAAAATTTTCTCATGTTCACCCTTAGTTAGAATCTGTCACTGACAGAGTAAAGAGAGAAGTTTATCATAGACATAAATCAGAACTAGAGAGAAAACATTATTCCTGGGACTCTGCATTTTGCATAATATCCAGGAATGTATTTTTCCTGAGTAAATTTGTAGAAAAATTTAAATACAACTTATTTTTGCATGCAAGCCTTTCAGCGATGGCAGCCTCTGTAAGTCCATTAGGTGCAGGTTTGCAGCCTAACTTTTACTGATTGATGTGCTTAATGTAATACAGTGGGCTTTGAACAAACATCTTTGGCAACTTCTGGGATATTTTATCTGGCTGTAGCCTCAGGGCCTGCTGTTGAATATATTAGGCTGTGCTAATTTCATTGCTGAAAATGAACTCCATTGCAAATATTCATTGGTCAAAATATTGCAATAGCAAAAGTGCACCATCAGTGATTTTCAAATGCTTATTTCATTTTACATGTAGTTGCTGTTTTATTGCTATAACAACATTAAGAAAAGAAATTCAATTACTATTATAAGCAGAGTAGCCTGTTCCCCTAGGTCTCCTTGTACAGTTAAAAAAAAGAAAAGGATAATTACATTAGCAAGGTCCTGCTCTGTACAGAATTGAGAAATACATCAGGAATAATTGTACATCATAGTAGTAACCCTGAGCCTTGAGAAAGCTGCTTTAGTAGAACCATGTTAGTTTTTAACTCAGCCAATTTTTAATTACTGAGTGATCTACCTTACATATGCTGTGTCAGCTTCGTGGCGTTATTGTGTACTTATATTTTTATCTTCTTAAAGCATCCTTTTTTTCCTGAGCCATATTTGATGGCTCCATGCATCTGGCCCTTTAAATACTGGGATCGTCACATATATTTTAAAATATAGGTTTCTATGCTGCTTTATCTCTGAAGCTGTGCTGTGAAATTGCAAGTCAGAATTCCTTTAAAATATTATTTTTTTAAATTAGTATTATTTTTGTCAGTATTTTTCATT
>VXBB01013029.1:1292-15969 GCA_013399915.1 Illadopsis cleaveri
TAACCATAAAAATTCGTGCTAAATAAAATATAGTGTGTGTAAGATTAAAACTGTGAAAAAGTATAACATGATTTTAACTCAAGCCAGGCACGCTGCAACAAACCACGCTTATCTGATCTCCTCCCCGGGGGAACAATAAGCGTGGCTGGACCCATTTACAACAGAAAGGACTTGGCCGAGCTCTAGATGGCCCATGATCTTCGTCGATCAGCACCTGATATGGATCTGGGACTCAATCAGAGATGCCGGGAAGCCCATTCAGCCACCCCGACACGGACAGGAAACCTTTTCAGAAGGTCGAGCGCCGGACCCGCATACCAAGTTTTGCAATAAACTTTGCCCGGGGATACAAAAATCCCTATAAATATTGGACTCCAGAATCTGCTGGCGTGGACAGGGGGACCAGTCTCTAGGGACTGTCACTCTGCCACCCGCACCGGTGTCGTTTTTCTCTTTTACTGTGGTTTCTCGTTATTGGTGATGGGATTGTTTTAATAAATTGCTTTTTATTATTTATGATTCTCGCATTCATTCATAACAGGATGGTGACTGATTGTTGCTCTTCCTGTCTCCTGTCATTTTACCTTGAACTGCTTGATAGCTAAAATAACATGCAACCACTGTGGCAGCCTGCAGAAAAGTGGGTGCTTGCAAAACCCACTATATGTACTGACTCTGCCCAAATTCCTGCAGAGCCTTTCCCCACACATGAATAAACAAGCAATTGGGGCTGTGTCTGCAGGCTCGGCAAATGACACTGTTCCCAGAGTGGGCATCTCGGGCCCCACACCATTCCTATCAGCTGCAGCTGATACAGAGGAACACAGTCAGGACAGAGGGATCTCAGTATGTTACCGTGAGGATGCTGGGCTGATTCCATTCCGCTTCAAGAAAGGGCTTGAAGCTATCCCTCCTATGCATGAGCATCCCTGCGCTCCCCATCTTAATCCTTGCTCCCAGCTAAGGAGCTCCATCTCGGAAGGAATCCAACACCAACCCCACCTTCCTGCCACTCCTTTGCAGTTCTGGGCATCAAACTGCATACGCTGATCGAATCTGGCTGTGCTGCCACCTCCCGAGAGAAAGCAGCATCCCCGGCTTCTGCTCAGAGGAAAGGAATGGCTCCACAGCCAGGCTCCCCGCCTGCACAGAGAGGCCGGGGTAAGCCAGGACTCTCCATGCTGCGTGCAGCCTGGGGAGGCAAGACGTGAGCCCAAGAGTCGCCACAACCTCTAGGTCAGCTGCAGCCTGGACAGCTCTGTTACTCACAAGGCTGAAGAAGCAAGAGGGTGAGACTGCCTACAGCAACTGAGAAAAAAAAAATGTATACACAGGGAAGAGTGAGGACTTGGAAGAGAGGAACAACGTTTAACCTGATCCAGAATCCCAATGAGATGTCAGAGACAGGCTAGGATTGTAATTGAGAGAGAGGACAAGCCTTTCAGAGGGTGACTAACAGGAAAGCAGTAGCAAGGGAGTGATAATTGTTAGCCTGATTATCCCAGAAGGACTGCATGAGGTGGCAAGAGGCTATGGGATATTCCAAGTTCAGGAGACTGCATCATCTGAGTACCAGGTCACAGTCTGGATCTCTTTCATTGCTCAGATAATAGTTTTCAAAGTGGCTTTTATCCTTTTAAGGAGCATACAAAAAAAACCAAACCAAACCAAAACAAAACAACAAAAAAGAAGTTATGATAATTCAATACAAGTAGTTATATTCATTTACTACTGCATGTAAGCAACACTGGAAGATCTGCCAGGCTAATTAGCTGTAGCCAGGAAAAAGCACAAGAGCAACCAAAATAGTAACACAAGCTTGCCCTACATATAAATCAATAAACTCCTACTGATTTGGGAAATCCATAAACCTTCAAAAACACGAGGGGAGGCAGTTCCAGACTGCTGTGTGGGAGACACTAAAACAGTGTTTACAGATATTCTTAGTTTTCCCTGACAGTCTTGAACATGCGGAGAGAGTCATACAGAGGGAACAAGCACGAAAATCAGACCAAAAAAATATTTTTAAAAAAAGAGCACTCTGGAAGCTACCTCTACTGAGTCAAAGATTGTGATGATTTTTGAAATAAAAGTGACAACCATTGAGCTGTAGCTTTGCATTTGTCTTCCTGTACTAATTCTTTGTTCTTTTCCCAATAAATATAGTATCCCAAAATTCCTCCAAAGATCTCTTAATGGAATCAAGTTCCTAACTGCAGGCCCTGCTCAGTAAGACACAATTCATTAGCCTTTGCCATCCTTCTTGTCACAATAGGAAAGATGTTGCTGTCAGTAAAAGCATCTTGTTGAAGTCCCTGGTAGTCATAGCAAAGGTACCATTTGACAATTGAAAACTATGAAGATCCAAGTTTTTCTGGTGGGTTGTGGTGGTATAGCACGGATGTGAGGCTGGGGATGGACTCTGGCTGACCAGTAGGAATGTTGTCCACGCTTCTGGACAGTCCAGGCTTAAATCAGAGATCCCAGGTGACTCGGCCCTTTCCTCTTCTGGCCAGCAAGGAGTTAACATCACTTCGTAAGTCAGAGGCCCGGCCAGGCCTCCAGGGGCTGCTGCCCGTGGAAGAGCTGCCTGGGCCCGCAGTGTCCTCCCTTACCCTCCCCCTCCCCCACTTCCCCATGGGAGAGGAGGAGGATTGCAGATCAGGAGTCCTGGCCTTGCACCAGGGGCCACAGCGGCCATGCTCTTGGCTTGGCTGCCGGAGCCTCTGGTCCAAGGGAGGAGAGAATCTTGAGAATCTTTCTCCAGAGCTCCAGGGAGCTGATCCAAGTTTGAGTCGCTTTGGATCTGACCAGGGGTGGGGAAGGGTCATCTATCAGCATTCTTGAGCATGCTCCCCCACTCCCCCCCATCACCTGCACAGCTTTGAAGTTCTGGGAGTCAGCTGGAGACGAAAAAAGACTCTGGGCAAAGACATTAACCCTTTCCTTCCTCCATGGAAGACAGTGATTTGAAACATGGAGAGACAGCTTGAAATAAAGTCAGCAAAAGATCTGATAAAGACAATTGGAAGAAGGGATGGAGGAAGTGGACATTTTTAGCTGGACTTCTCTGGTGTAAATCATGGAGAAATGGACTATTTCTTGTAATATCATAATGCTGTTTGGGNCTCCCAGTTGGCAAACAAAATTTGGCGAATGTGAAACCACCACATGGGTTTTGTTGTTACTGTTGGTTTTATTCGGTTTTAGGCAGAGGGAATGTTGAAGTGAGTTCAGATGTGATTTCAGGGAAAAAAAATTGACTGATTTTATATCCTTTCTTCTTAGAAAGACACAAAGGAATGGGAAAAAAATAGCCCACAGACATGACAATTTCTGGTACAAAAACTATATGGATATTACAAAAGAAGCCAAGAGTGAGGGAGCCATCAATCCTCTGCCTCCCATACCAGCAGGAACAAAAAGTTGTGGTACCTAACTCAGATAGTCCTCAGAAGACAGGATATGAACTATTTCTGGCATTTAACCACTCTGTTATAAGTACATATTATATTATTGGCTTTTTGCAAATATTAAAAATTAATACTATATGTATTATGCTGGGAAAACTTTGTTGTATTAATATAGTTTCTTTTATTAATGAAACTTAAAAATAGTAGTATGATAAATGTATTTCTTAGGCTATAGCAAGGTATTAAAATAAAGACTGCTTTTTTTTTTTTAATGTAACGCAGGGAATGGAAAGATAATCAGAAAACTCCCCTTACATTCCTGGATTATTTTATCCAGATAAAGATGACGGTGACCAGAGCTTCAGGGGAGGAATTTATTGAACCTTTGTTATCTGGAGTGTCAGACTTCGTGGAGCCACTGAAGAATTGATTTGCAGGACAGAATGGTTGGGGGGGAAGTTGAAATTAAGGAGGAACATCCAAACTCAAGAAGAATGTTTGAATCATGTATGAGAATTTATGAATATGGAACAAGTTGATGCTTTTAAGGAATGAGTATTTGTTAGCAAATCGTGCTTTCTGGCTGCATGCCAGGCACCTCAGCCAAGATTCTTTGCTTTATTTCTGTTTCCTAATTGTCTCATTTTTTTATTAAACTATTTTTTAAAAAAATTACCAAGCAAGTGAACCTTGTTTTTCACAACTCTCTGTTATGAAGGCCTAGATAAAGATAATATACTGATGTTAGCCTTGCTTTGGACTTCACTGGAACGTTCATTGCAGCATCTAGGTCAGCAAATCCCACAAGAGACGGTGTCTCTGCCAGTTCCATACTGAACATACGTTGAAATATCTTGCTGTGTTAAACACCATTTATTTTCTTTAATTTCCAAAATCAGCACAACTGGTTCTCCAGAACGTCAGTGGAAAGAAGGGCCATTTGAGGCAGCGAGCTTTAACTGATCAGAGCACAGGATCTCCCCGATGCTGACAGCCACAGGAAATGCAGAAAATGGGAGCAAGCAGAGAAGCAAGTGTAAGTGCATATCCTACTGCTTTGATAATTTTTACTTTTGGTAGTTTTTGCTTTTGGTAATTTACCATATTCACAAATTTTATTTCTCAACACAGTTTAATGATTCACTGACCTGTGCTAGGAGAAAGAGGAAAGGGCCATATCCAGCACTAGGAACATACTCCCACTCACCTGCAGTCAACAAGACTTTGAAAACTAGAAGAATAGGACAAGATGCAACAGCTCTGGGGGCATTTCAGCGAGATACATAGAAAGTTCTGAGTTTACTCCACTTAGTACCATGGAGTTAATTCCTTTACCTCAATATATAGAAATATATAGAAATACTCATGAGTTTATCATGGAAGATCCTTATGTTCAAGTTCACTCACATCACCTTTTGCGAGCTTGCAACCATTCAAGATAATTGCACAAGTTTGAATGGGAATGTTGTACGTAATTTTGAGGAACCAGGAAATCTGGAAAGAGGCCAGAAATCTACCAGTACCACACACATTCCAAACCATTAGCAGTCACCATTAGACCCTTTTAAATCCCTGGAGGAGACAAAACAAAGGCCCATTCTCTTACCTCCCTTTGTTCATATAAGAACCTACATTTTCATTTACTTCTCTCCTCCTGGGGTTTGGATTGGCAAAGAGAGCTCCAAAATGCCTATCAAACAGCAACCTTCAGTTAGAAAGGAATGTGAAACTGAAGAAGAGCCCTTAAAACTCTTCTTTCATGCAGCAAAATTGTCAAATAATTAAAACATTTTGGAGAATATAAGGAAAACTGTTCACTTACTTTCCTCAGTTCTAGGACAGGAGAAAATGGAGCAGATGATAATTTATCTGGATAAGGGTGGGTGGGAGAGGTTGAGGGACCAATAGCCTCCAGAAGTCCAGGAGTGCAACTTGCATTCCCATGTTACTGGATTAATAATTCAGATACTTGCTTATACTAAATCAGTTTTCCCTCAATTTACTGTACTATTTCCTCCTATTTACAGCTTTCACCTCTCCTTTCTCTCACAGCCTATTTTATTGTATGATTCTGTAAGAAACAAAGTGCTGGTTTTTAAGTTCAGTTGAATACTGTTTACCTTGTCTGTAGTAAAGCTTTTTTTTTTCCCTGGTAAGTACCATTTAGCTCAAACCGATTGTTATTGTAATTTTGAGTGCCTTTCCTGAATGTTTTGTCTGTTGAATGTAGATTACCTATCCTTTCCCCAAACTGCTCCTGCTGTTCCCTGCATAGCAACGACATAGCAACCAATGACACCACCTGATATGCAAATGAAAAAGCTCCAAGTGTTCATGGAACACTTTTTGGACATAAAACCCCTTAAAACAACGAGCCAGCACCAAACCAAGAACTAAAAATAACCACTCTGAGTCGGCAGAACCATGGAGAACCTTACACCGATCACAGCTGAGTTCCAGCTTGTCACCATAACTTCAAAAGTATCCTCTACAGAGAACTTCCCTGGACTTTCCAGGGAGCCAGTGTCTTCCAGGGACTCCTGTGAGAAGGAAGCCCCAGCTCTGCCCTGCAGCAGAGCTGAATATCTCCTCCCCTGCGTCGTCTATTGGGACCAGCAGTGGTGTGCGCAGCCCTTGAGCCCCCACCTTGAGCTGATCATAATAAAAGCATTAAAAAGGAGAAGAAGGTCTCCTTGCCCTATTCATTTTAATTCCATGATTGTTGGTGTTTTTGAACTGAGTCATGAAAATCCAGGGTTTTTTACAGGTTTGTTGAAAGGTAGAAATTATTGGGTTATCTTTCCCTTCTACAAATACCCATCTTATTCCATCTTATTTGCATTATCAATCAATATGGAAAGAAGCTCATTTTGCATTTCTTTGCTCTGAGAGCAAAATCTTTGAAATCCCCCTGTAGACTTAAGGGCTGTGAAGATCAAGGGGCTTCTCTGCAGTCCTGCAAAGGTCTTCAGTGATGTTTTAGGAGAGTGGAATAATCTCAGTATGAAAATACCAAAGCTCCTTCAAAGGCAAACTGAAGGTTGAAAATCCTGGGTATCCCAATCTCTAGCAAACATGAACTAGAGGGGATTTCCTTTAAACTCACTTTGGATCTTTTGAACTTGTGAGGTGTGGAGGAGGCTGCCTCCTGGCAGAATCTGATGAGTGGTGGCATTTCTGCCTTGTTCACTACAGTTACAGCTGCCAAAATAATAAAAAACAATAGGGAACAGGTTTACAAACATAGCTTTTGGCTGAACCCTGGATGTTTGTTTGGATGCTTTTTATTGTGTTCTATAGTAATTCCTCCTTTCCTGACGGGGATGAACAGCTTTCACTCAGTTAACTGTATCTCCCTCGTGTTCTCTGTTCAAGTTAGAAAGAGAGTTCTCGAAGAACTTGAAGGGGACTTTTGGTACTCATCAACAACACAACAGTAGTTTGTTTGTGGTGGTTTAATTTAAATTGGATTTCACATCAATTTGTTGAACAGCTGAGGAACCCCATGTGGACACACTTATTTGCCTTAAGAGTTGTCTAAAATCAGTTCCCAATCAATTTAAGTTCCACTGATCAGATTTAAATATATTCTTAAAAGGTCAACACAACTTTTTGCATTGATTTAATGAAATTATATTGAAAGCAATGCTTGAGTAAACTGGTGCAGCTCTGTGTAAAACTGCCTGAATTAGTGTAATATTGTAAAAAAAATGGAGAAATTTCTCTCCCTTGAAGTTTGCAAATTCAATCTGTTAATTGAATGCTAGCAAGATGGAGGCTGATGGATCTCTCCTCTGATGGAGCCTCATATTGATTTTATAATTGGCTATACAAAACAAATGCCTAATTCAGTAATAGACACATTTTATGCCTGTCTTTAATGGTGTTGATCTAAACCCTTCATATATACACTTTAGCTCAGAAGCACATATATTCCTTTTTCAATATGAAATTTCAAAATGTGGATATGTTTTTGAAATCATGATCTTTAAAAATGTCTTGGGGTGAATCTAGGTGGATATGATCTTTAAAAAATTTAGAGAAATAACAGCATGATAAATCACTTAGGAGCCTATTTCACTGTTTAACAGGTGCAGATATCCATGATAAATTAAGCCTCATTTGTGCTGAGTGGTTGAGTTGCTGAGTGTCTTGGTTTGAAAGACAGGTGTCTCCTAGGGAAGGCAAAAAGCCTCCCTTGGAATAGAAAATGTAAACCCCCTCCCATCAAATTATTATAATTTTGAATTCAAGGGGCTCTCAGGCAAGGATATGAGTGGTAGGAATAACAGTTCTTTACTAGTATGTGTAATAAGGCAAACAACAATAATTATCGACATTAACAACAAAACAGAACCAGGAGCCTTGTGACGGCCTTCTCAGCCAACACAGGGAGGAATGGAGGAGAGGCTTTGGTCCACAAAACCCCGAGGCGGTCTGATCCTGGTGCTCTTGCAGGACTCTGAAGAGCACCAAGCTGGCATGGCAGGAATGAGTAGAAATCCTGCCCTGGTGGATGAGATGTACCAGAAGCTCCCTGGTGGTAGCTGGAACTGTGGGAAGTCCCAGGCAGGACAGGGAGTGCGGGGCTACAGTGTAGCAAAGACCCAGAACAGTGCCGAAGAAGCGGCAGGGGCAGGACAGCAGCGGCCCAGCTCCAGGAGGGTAGGAGAGGGTGAGCTCAGAATTCCTGGACACATGAGCAGATGGTGGTGGATCCCTAGGACTGGACTCCAGTCCAGTAGTGACAGTGAATTCTCCCTGCAGTAGACAACAGCTTGACCCTCCTCCTTCTGATGCTGAGATGAAGCGAAAGCGCAGCTGCCCCCAGTCCCATCCTTCACCTGCCCCCAAAACTTGCGTATCTTCCCCCTCCGAGAGAAACTCCTAGAGACCAAAAGAGGTGCAGCCAGGTGCCACACTCCTCTCCTTTGGCCACTTCTTTGTTTTGCCTGAGTACCCATAAGTACCCAGTAGATAGCTTCCTAGCAACTTATGGGAAAAAATTCTACAAGTAAAAAAGAAATAAATCTAACCCCCAACACTAAGGAATCACTTTATTGGTATGTGAAATATTTACTATGTATAGCTGGACAGATTCCCAGGAATTCTGATGAAACACATTAATGCACAAGAGAAAGCATCCTTTCCTCATAAGACTTGTGAAATCATAAGCTTTGCTCCTCTCAGTATCTTATACAGACTTTTAAAAAACTATCTAAATTGTCCATAGAAATGTAACAAGAATAACTATAAGATCTGTTTAGATAGAAAAAGTTTTCTCTCTGTTCAGGAGAGCTGCTGTTATAAATATTAATATCCAAAATAAACCACACTTTTATTTAAATTACATTTTTCTTCACCCTGTGTAGAAATTGCTTTTTTCCTATAGAAAGGTGAGAAACCACATGTTACTTTAAACAATTTCAGATGCCCCAAAGAAAAAAGTGATACTGGGATCACTTTAAAAAAGTGCATTAACTTAGAAGTCAATAACTCCATTTGGCTGGGAATTATTTGCATGTGTTCTTTGAATAAGGAGCACTGTAGGAGCATCCGTGGACGGCAGGGAGAGGGAACTCTGCAGACAGAGATATTCTAGAGAACACGTGGTTTTATTGCNCTAATTACTAAAATAATTTATTTAGACAATTCAACTGTGGATTTCTGTTGCCAGCTGTCAAGATGCCTGGAGATGGTCTTCTGAGTGCCACGACCTTCCTAGTGAGTCATCTTTAGAAAGACAATCTCTACCTCACAGGCACACCGGTGTGATTTAGCTCTCCTGTGAATGGTTGCCGAGGCAACCAAGCTTAGCAGCTCCAGTGATCAGCTCTCTGAGCTTGGCTGCAAGGGCAGCTTGGCCAGGCAGGCGGCACAGAAACAGACGACAGGAGTCCTTCTGGTCTTCCAAAGCTTCCTTTATTCCCCGAAACCATCAACTGAAAGATGCCGAGGCACTCCGGTGCTGCAGTTATATGGGGAATTGAGGGGGCAGGATTTGCCACTTGGGCAAATAGGAGAAGGGATTGGTGTCTTGGTTTGGGACGACAGGTATCTGCCAGGGAAAGCCGGAGCTTCTCTTGGAATGGAGAATGTAAACCACGCCCCCTCTCCCTCTCTCTTTTTTTTCTTATTATAAATTCGCGGTTAGAGGCTTTCAGGCAAAGATTTTTGGGGATAGAAATAGCAGTTCTTTACTAGTATGTATAACAAAACAAACCAACAAACAAATAANTAAACAACCAATCCAGGGAGCGAGCCAAATTCAACCAATGGGGAGATAGAAAAACCAGGAATTAGGGGTTTAACAAATAGGGGCTGAGGGATTAGCATACAAGCAAGTGCTCATGGGGTTTTTACACCCTCTACTCACCCTGAGCAGGAGGTATCTCCCAGAGAGATGTCCTGTGGAGGAGTTTTGCCTACTTCCACACTGCTTTTTCTCCATGAGAGAGCACACCTCTGTATAGTGGCCTCAGGGGCCTCCACAGTTTTCTGTATCTGTGGGGCAACCAAAATAATGGTACAAAGGTAGAAGAGTCTTCCATTTGTCATCTAAAAATTCTGGATTCCCATCTGTAATATGAAATCTGGGTTTACTATCTAGGATAATTGATCTTCATGACAAATACAAGCAACTTAAGTTCTTAGAATGTTACAATATGCAGGGGGCAAAAGGACACCAATAGCAGGTTTACACAGACAAGAAGAGTTTCAAACAAGTGTAGGCCATGTTCCTTGCAGCTGAGGATCCAGATAAAAAACACAACCAAAAGTTGACAGCAGTGAGAGCCAGTATGAATTGTGCTATATTAAAAATTGATAATGAGAGCCATGAAAGCTCAAGACTTTACATGAGCAGCCTATAAAATGCTAATGTAACTAACACCAGGGAACTCTGTAGAAACCATCCCTCAGCAAATTCAAAAGTATATTAAAAAATATCAGATTATTTCCAGGACAAGAAATAGTACATGCATACAAATTTGCAAAGTTAATTTTTTTTCTCTCTTTGTGATTCACAGGCATATGCCACCAAGGTATGCATATAATTTTCAAAGATATATTTCTCTGAGATGAGAGTGAGTCCTCTGTCCCACCTGATAAAAAACTGCCTCTGAATTTAAATTCAGGGAACCTGAACATGAGCAGTACAAATATCATTCCATCCTCTAAACACTGTGGCTATGCAATGGAGTGCTGACACATCTGAAGGACTTCCATAAAATGGCTGTGAACAATATTATTTTTAACAGATGATTGTGGCAGAATTTTGCATGCTTTATTCATATTACATAGAAAAGAGTAGTAGGTGTGCAAGGCAGAATATATATCTGTGTGCTGTCTTTGAATTTACATTGGGGACATTTCAACTTCTGAATGATCAGGGAAAGAGTATATTAAAAAGGCAACAATTATTATTATTATTTCTTTCTTATTAGTATTTTTTATTTTACTACGAGGCACAGAAAACATGGAAACCTGTCAAGCTGTCAAATCTTCTTTTTTTCCCCCCAGAAGACACAAAATGCCCATATAACAAAGGGATGAAGTGTTTCTCCATGAACATTACATGCTTTAGGCTAAACCCATTGCACTAGTTTATTTTAACTAAAATTGCAGAATAAATGAAGAAAGCATTTTATTGTAACATTGAGCATTTAAATTAAAAAAGGAATTGTGGCTTCTGCCATTAGCACTATCACATTCATAGACACCTTGCATTCTCACAGAATTAGACATTTTGTTCTACCCTACATGCAAAAGCTCATAGGGAGCCTGTTGCCTCATGTAGTGGTTTCATGTTCACCAGTTTTGACCTTTCCCAGATGACACACCATTTGTGTGTGATGGTTTGCATACCTACCAGAATTCTACTGTGAGATAGGATCACAAGAGAAGCAAAAGCAAGCCCAAAGTTAAAGGTTATAATGATTTATTTACACACACACACAAAAAAAAAGAAAATGAAAAAAATCAAAATGAAACTTCCAAAACACTTTTCCTCCCACCACAAAGTGTTAACTTTCCCACAAACAATGTAAAGAGACAAAACTCAGAACTCTAGGTCAGTACCACCTATAAAATAGTCTTTCATTCTGTCTTTTGAGAGAGAGGCCTCTCCTGATTTGTTCTGGTAACTTTCCACAAGAGAAACAGTCTGCTTGTGCCTTCTAACTCTCACAAAAATAGCCCACCTGGGAACTTCTGCAGTTGTGGACCTCCCATATCAAGTAGTCTTTCCCGTGACTACATATGGGCCGTGGACTCTCGCACACTGGGCTGTCATTTTTATAGATAAATCTAAAGGCAAAGGATTCTTCATCTCAGGGAACAAAGATGTCTTCTCACTTCTTCACTGGTGCAGAGGGCTTCTCATCTCCCTCTGTTCAAACATCTCATGGGATCACTGGATCACAGATTCTAATTCAATATTCACTCAGTCAATCACAGATACCTTTGCTCAAATCCACAGCTCTGAATAATCACCTCCCCAATCCATATTGTCCACGATTTAAAGGAATATCCTAGCATATTCATATTACAGTCTGTTACCACCACTCATAGGAGATTTTCAGCCTAGGACCAAGGCAACTTGTCATCTCTTCCTCACTTAGGATACAACTCTTTCACTGACCCTGGTATCTTCATACTGTCTCTTCAAATATCTTCCACTCTGACCTTTTCTCACCCTCAAGAAGGTTAGGGCTTTGGAAGTTTTCATCTGTGTTAGGAAAGAGTTAAGTCTGCCCAGGCCTGCAGTGGTTATGTGATCTCTGTCAGGCTGCAGCTTTAGGCTGCATGACTGTGGAAACTCAAAGCCGCGCCTATGGGGGAGGCTGGTGGATGCCTTCCCCTCCACCCCTTGATCTCATGGTGTGGGCCTGCTCGGAGCTGCTCCCTGAGGCCCAGGGAGGGGAGTGTGGAACATCTCCCCCCTCCCAGCTCTGGCCAGCAGCATGGGCAGCTGGCAGGCCAAGCTTAAAACTTGCTAGAGGTAGTAGCCGAGGCTTTTCCTCTCCTTGCCCGCTGCCAGCTGCCACCAGGCCCGGCCATGGCTTGGCCCTGCAAGCCCAATGGGGCAGCAGTGCCTGGCTCAGTCCACCCGGCTGCTGCACGGCTAGTGTTACCTCCTCCACTGGCTGGAAGGAAAAGGGCTGGCTTAGACACACTCAGGATTTTTATATGAGTGTTGCCCTCAGTTTTCTTGCTTTTGAGTGTTTGGATCTTGGTACCGCAGATTCTCACGCAGCTTCATGAAAACAAAGTATATTTTTAGATTGTTTACATAGTTCTCCTCTGGGAGGAGAACTATGATTGATGGTGATGTCCACCATCCAGGTCAAAGAGGTGGCGATCTGTGTAGCCAATCTCTTGCCTGTTGTACAAATGTATATAAGAATGGAGTCAAAAAATTAAAAGAGAGAAGCTTTCCCTTGACCTGCTGCTGCCTGCCTCGTTCTTTGTGTGTCCAAAATAGTGACATATGGTGACTCCGATCGTGTGTCAATTGGTGACCCTGTCCGTGTTCGTTTGGTGACCTTGCGTGGGAAATACACCCTGCTGTGTGTCTGAGGTAAAAAGTGGTAAGAGAGATGACCTCTCCCTCGTCCTCAGATGATTCCTCGTGTTGGACCTTTGGCTTGAGGTCCTACAGAGGGAGGGAGCCTCCGTTCCTGGGTGAGACTTCCAAGAATTGTTCTGTTATGCTAGAACTCATGGTTTCTTTTGCAGCCTTCAAACTGCTTTTTCTATGGCAGAGTGAAAAATTTTGGGGGATCATCTGCTTCCGCTTTTTACTGCTGATTGCAGTGTGGATTTTTTAAGATTGTAGGGACCTGGAAAAAGCTGGAGGGAGTGCTGCGCAGTTCGCAGCCTCCCAGTTCTGAGGTCTCGGAGCATGGCTCGAACCTGAGTCTCTCTCCCAGGCTACGTGCCAAGGGAGATGGTGGAGCCCTTTCTCCTGTTCCCGCACCGCGGACGCGGCGCTGGAGTACGGAGGCTTTAGCCCCCTCCGGCGCGCACACGCTGTTGGCGGGATCACCTCCCCAGGGAGGCACAGCAGTGAGGAAAGCCTGCCTGCCCACGGCACAGCTGCTAGGGTGGGCGTGGGGTCCATGGAGCGGATCCTGCCTGTACCCGCTCCCTGCAGATGCTGGAGTGCGGGGCATCTCAGGGCTTGTGGAAGCCCTGTGGGACCAGCGCCACCAGCACGCCCAGGTCTCGTGCCGCAGCCGTGGCCACGGCCGTGGCAGCAGGGGGTCACCTCTCCCGCTTCGCCTCCCCGCGCATTTCCGGCGCTGGAAGCGCCAAAAGCGCGCGTGGACCGGGAAGAGAGCATGATCACAGCAGCCTGCCCCCATTGTGGCGTGTCCACGAAATACTCGGTGGAGGGGGGCGGCGCAGATTTGCGCCGTCCCAGGGGGCCAGCGGGGGCGGCCCCGGATTCGCGTGCCACGCAGCTGTGGTCGGCGTGAGGCACTGGGCAGTTAGCTCTGGATGAGAGACCCGCCCCACTGTGGGTGGGAGGGCCACCCGCCATCGGAGTCCGGGCGCTCCCCCCAGCCCCTGCTGCAGTTGTGACTCCGCCGAGGGATGCGAGAGTGAAATGGCGCTCAGAGGGCCTTCGAGCTGTCTGGACCGACTCATCTGCGAGCTTGTCACCCCCCGCGAACCCCCCTTGCTCACGAGTCACACGCGGCACCCCTCCCTGCGGCTTCGTCTCCTCCCGAATCGCCCGTGTCCTTGAGAATGGTGCTTGGCAGTGCCGCGGCGCCGCAAGACACCTCCCTCCCAGTGCAGCGCTTCCCCCACCGCGGTGAGCCGGGGTGGCGCTGTGCGCGCAGCCACCTCCAAGCCAAAGGCGGCTGCCGGCTCCGTAATGTTTACTTTCAAGGGAGGGGATGGCACAGCCGACGGCAGGCCAGTGTTCGCTCGCGGCAAAGGGTCCTGGATTGATGGGTCCCCTTCAGCTGGCCATTGGACACTGCCTCTGTGTTGGGTGCTGGTCCAGCCACTAGACAGCGCACGGTTTTGGGACGATGTCCAAGCCAAGGCTGATGCAGTGGGTGGCTGTGGCTGGGCACGGCGCCCACTGCATGGCAGGGATGGATTCCCTAGCTCTGCAGGTGCTGTGAGACAGGCTCTCGCTCCTGCCCCTGTGAAGTCGAAGGGACAGGATTCGGAGGATGATGCTGTTTCGCTGGGCGGTGTGCAAGCTTTCCCTGTGATTCGGGAAGCTGGTCGCAAGAAACATGCCC